>JAOUQZ010000030.1:360283-371851 GCA_028564935.1 Neosilurus hyrtlii
GGCTATGCAGCTACTCTTGACGAAAATCAGCAATGGTTCTTTTACATTCCTCCCACCATAGACAGTGAGAGACATGGACGGCATTTGATAACCCAGTTAGCTGCACTGGGAGGACAGCAGTGAGAACCCGTTGATAGTGGGGCTTGAACCCCCAACCTTGGGATCAGTAATCCATCACCCCACCACCAGGCCACCACTGCCCCTATATTATTATAATAAATAGCTTATTATTATTATCACAATTATCATTATATGATAATTCAAAGCCTTGATATGCACAAAGTGACTGTAAAGATGACTTTTCGTTGCTGGTGATATAGACTCTCTTGCCTCAGTTATTTAGGACTTACAGTTGTGGTATAACCAACCGGACTACATGTTGAACTAAGGATGGGTTTCCCTCCTGAGCCTGGTTCCTCTCAAGGTTTCTTCCTCGTGTTGACTGAGGGAATTTTTCCTTGCCACTGTCGCTGCGGGCTTGCTCATTAGGGATGTGTAGGGGGTTCTACAAAATTTTTAGATTCCTCCCTAATTTAATTTTACTATATAAAGCTGCTTTGTGACAATGTCAATTGTAAAAAAGCGCCATACAAATAAAACTGAATTGAATTGAATTATTATTATCGTGTCAAGTATACAATGGAGACTCTTGTGCATCATGATCCAGAAAGAGTTAAACGTACATAAATACTGTATACACTCATTGGAAATGTTAACTGTTTCGGAAGCATAGACCTGAGAATCGTGACTCTGCTTATTATCCTTGTAAAATTTCTGTGTGCAGTCCTAAAACACAGGGGATTTAGATAATGCAGTAATGAGCTGCTCCTCTGTTGATATTGATGTAGATGAAACAATTAATTGCTGAGAAATTGCTGAACTCAGTGCATGACCCCAGTCGCTTTGCTAGAGACAATTTCACTTCTTATTGCTCATTTCATTGACTTTCAATGACTTATATCACTTCTTGTGTCCATACCCTTAAGTGTTTTTCTTATGACTGTAGATGATGCTTTTGTACTTGGTCTAAAATAAATAAAATAATTAAAGTATCTTTAAAACATTTGTTATCTGCAAATCAGACGATGTATATATTCATATATACTTTTTTATTTATGAGTCACCCCTGCTATTTATTAATAAGGCTTTTACTCTGGCAGACTATCAGTGCTATGGAGTCAAAGATGACCAGCTTGGAGCAGAGAATTGCTGAGCTCTCTGAGGCAAACAAATTGGCAGCCAACAGCAGTATCTACACTCAGAAGAATATGTAAGATGAAGGCTCTAAAATTCAGAATTTTATTGTATTGAACTATATTTTGAATTAAGATTTTTATTATAGATTATATTTTACACTGTTGAAAACCTTCAGAGCATTTTGTTAGTATCCTCGGTAAAATACCAAACTCTTGGGGATTCACTGAATAGTTTAATCCTACTAGGGACACGGGGAGACTGAAGCCTATCTCAGCCAACTCTGGGTGAAGGCAGGGTACACCCTGAACAGCTTGCCAGTCCATCACAGGACAAACATCCACAAAACCACAAACACTCACAGCTAGGGGCAATTTGGATCAGCCAATTAGCCTAATGTGTTTCCTCTGGGAGGAAATCAGAGTACCTGGAGGAAATCCATGCAAGCACGGGGAAACCAAACTCCACAAAGAAACAACCTCACTAAGGCCAGGACTCGAACTCAGTACCATCTAGTTGTGAGGCAGACAAGCTAAGCAGTATGCCACAGTGTCTGTATGTAACATTGTGGTACATTATCTTTGCTCATTTTCAAAAGAACTGTTTCTCTGGTCTCATCAGAAGCTGTTGATATCTGTACGTCTGTATGCCTTCCTTTTAGTTGAATAACCCTTCTGGGGAATATATATATATATATATATATATATATGTATATGTATATACATACATACATACATACATACATACATACATATAAGCCACTACGTATGCCATAGCATTCATCAAATGGTTAATTGAAGGGTGGTTTTAATTGTTGATTTGACAGGCTTACACACACGCTTACAAACACGCGTGCACACACACACACACACACACACACACACACACACACACACACAGAGGCAGGAGTTGAAACAATTATCTTTGTTGCTCATTTTCTGTACAATTGTTCCTAGTGGAGAAGGTATTTCAATAAGTCTGCTATGTAATTTTAAAACTTTGTCTTAATTTTAATTATACAATAGTCCTTTCGAGGCTTTGCACCTCATGCTTTAATGAAAGAAAAACAAACTTTTGGTCTGTCACTTGAGCACAGTCTCTCATTATTATATTAATTTTATCATTTTCAAACATGGTCTTCATATTACTGTTATAATGTCTGGTTGATGTTCTTAAGGAAAGCCCAAGAGGAAATGATATCTGAGCTCAGGCAACAAAAATTCTACCTGGAGTCTCAAGCAGGTAAACTGGAAGCCCAGAATGCTAAGCTAGAGGAGCATCTGGACAAGATGAGTCAACAAGAACAAACCAACAAGAGTCGTGTGATGGAACTGGAGGCCAGACTTAGAGAGGTGAGAACAAACAGGATTTTAAAAATTTGATTGGTGTACTAGAACAATGCCTTCTTCTTCCTCCTCTTCTTTTTCTCATTCTTTTGACTGCTCCCTTTAGGGGTCACTACCATGGATCATCTCTTTCCTTCTCCCTCTGTCCTCTTCATCCCTCTGTGTCACATTAATAACCTACATGTACTCCCTCACCACATCCATAAATCTTCTCCTTGGCCTTCCTCTTCTCCCACCAGGCAGTTCCATCCTCAAAATTCTTCTACTAGTATACCCTTCATCCTTCCGCTTCACATGTCCAAACCATCTCAATCTGGCCTCCTGCACTTTATCTCCAAATACATCTACCTGTCATGTCTCTCTAATATATTCATTTCTAATTCTGTTGATTCTTGTAGTTCTCAGAGAAAATTCCATCATCTTCATCTATGCCACTTCCAGCTCCACCTCCTGTCTTTTTGTCAGTGCTACCATCTACAAACTGTACAGCTTAGCTGGCCTAGATTTACTTCTATCACAGTTTACTACAGCCATGCTTCTCCACCCATTTCACCCTGCCTGCACTCTCTTCTTCACTTATCTACTACACTCTTCAGTACCCTGGATAGTTGAACCCAAGTATTTAAATTCATTTACCCTTTCATTCACACACATGTACTCTGTCTTACTCCTGCTGACCACCTCCTCTCCAAACTCATCTTCACCTGTTCCCTGCTCTGACTACAGATCACTGTCAGCCGCAATCATCATAGTCCATGGAGATTCTTGACTGACCTTGTTGGTCAACCTGTCCATGACCACTGGAAACAAGAAAGGGCTCAGAGCTGATCCTTGCTGCAATCCCACCTCCACGTTGTACTAGTCCGTCATTTCTATTGCAAACCTCACCACTGTCACACTGTTCTCTTAGTTAATCTGAACCACCCTCACATACTTCTCTGCCAATCCTGACTTCCTCATACATTACCACAGCTCCTCTCTTCACACTCTATCTTGTTTTCTCCAAATCCAGAAACTTGCAGTGCAACTCATTCTGACCTTCCCCATACTTCTCCATCAACTTTCTCAAAGAAACTATGACATCTGTGGCTCTCTTCCATGGTATGAACCATACTGCTTTTCACAGATCACCACTTCTCCTGTCATCCTGGATTCCACCACTCTTTCACTTCTCTTTAACCTCTTTTATCTGTCCAGATGTCACTTTAAGTACCTTTCTAGCTTTCTCCCTCATCACAACTGCTGTAACGCTCCAGTCATCCAGCAACCTAATTGCTATTACCCAACTCTCGTTTTACCTCCTCTCAGAGTTTCACACAGCAATCTTCCTCCATTAGCTTCCACCATCTGATTGTTGGTGCACCTTTATCTCTCCATTGCTTTTTCACCTTTGAAGTCATCCTACAAACCAAAAATATAAACTGCTTCATTATGTTATGAATGATAACATAAACCCGGCTTCAGCATCCTTGATAACTATCATCATGTAACTAATTGAATCATAAAAGCCAATCAGCATCGCCATGTGTAAAAGTCAGTCAGTCAACAGACAGTTAGATTGCAATGCATACAGACATCAGACAAATGCTGTACAGGCAAATTAATAAACCCAGTTGTTTATTAAGTTTGGTGCTCCACTCATGTGGGCCTTTGGCCTCTCTGTCTGTAGAGGCCTCTTTCACATTGGCTAATGTCAAATTTCTAAAGCCCACTTTCAGGAGAAAAATTAAAAAATGGTGTGCACGGTAGGGTTGTTCTCCAAAAAGAATATTGCCATGCATCTACATTTTGTTAAAGACCATACTGGCAAGTCAGATGGCTATTAAAAATGTTGTGGATGGACAGCACAAATAACTTTTTTTGTTTTATTCTAAGTTTTATGCTTGGAGAAGGAAAACATAAGCATAAGATGCTTATCCCATCTGTGAAACATGGTGGTTGTTTCATGGTTTCAGCCTTTTGGTCTGCTTCATGGCCAGGACAGTTTATTACTAATAAATTATATAAATTCTGAATTAGACCAGCAAATTCTAAAAAAAAAAACACCCAATAAATAAATAAATAAATAAATAAATAATTGGACCACATGGGTCAAGATGCTCTCGCTGAAAGGAACATTTCATAATATGCCAAACTAGGACAAGCATAGCAAGTTTGAAAGCTCCAGCTTCAGTGCACGGTGAGTAAATGTCAGGAAAGTGTGATGGACAGACCAACAGCCACTTGGTGGGACGGAGTGAAACAATAAACTGACCCTCAAGAGAAAGTGGGTCATGCAGCAAGACAAGGACTGAAATGTTTAAAAGTAAACATAAATTTAATCCATATGAGGAAACACATCAAAATTCCAAAGTTGAACGGCGAAATGGACTGCATTTTCCCCTAGTGGATGGGCAAGACTGAACAAAATTTACCAGATTTAGTTTTAATTAATTTATTTCTCAATGATCAAGGGCATTTGAAAGGAAAGGTTCACATACTCTAGCCACTCACGAATATGTAATATTGGTTCATTTTCCTCAGTGAATAAATGTCCAAGTGTAATATTTTTGTTAGAATTTAAAATTTTAATTCGTATTCATGCAAAATATAAAAAATTCTAAATGTTTCACAAAATTTCACCTTAAATGGGCGGACAGGAAAACAATGGAGAGTACTAAGAGAAAAGCAGGAGGCATAGCTATGTTTGTGAATAAGAGATGGTGTGACCCTGGACATACTGTATCTGTGTTAAAGAACAGCGCTGCACGAAAGACACTGAGCTGCTAGCTGTAAGCATCCAGCCATATGACATCTCAAGGGACGTCTTGCTTGTCATCACAGTAACTGAGTACACACCTCCTCAGCTGATGCCAATGCAGCTTCTTTTCACTGTCATCTCTCAGCTACAGCCTCAGCACCCACAGTCCCTCCTTCCCATCTCTTATGGTTTTAATCATGCTTTCCAGTCTGCTACTCTCCCCGCCTTCATCCAGTAGTTGAAACACCATTCCAGGGACAAAAAAAAATTTGTACTTGTTGTATGCAAACATCAAAGATGCATACACTGTCTCCACCACTTGGTTGCTCAGACCTGGTCCATCTGCTTCCAGAATACACACCTCTGGTAAATAAACATCCACCCCAAAAAATGTCTGTGAAAATTTGGTCTGAGGAGGCAAGTAAGAGGGACTGTTTTAACACCTTGAACTGGAAGATCCTCTGCAGTCTTCATTGGGAGGTCATCAACAATCTGACCCACTGCATCACATATAACATAAAATTCTTTGAAGAGAACACTGTGGGTTCCAGGGAGGTGTTTTCCAAACAACAATTCCTGGGAGACCCATAAGATAAAAATCCTAATAAATGAGAAAAATGAGGTTTTTAGATCAGGGAACAATGGGCAGCTGCAGGGAGTTCATAAGGAGTTCAGGCAGAAAATAAGGAAGGCCAGCATGACTACAGAAGTAAACTGGAGAAGCAGCTGGAGGAAAACAATACCAGGAATGTCTAAAGAGGACTGGATAAAATCTCTGGTCATGGAAAAGGTATGGGAGTGATCAAGATCATGGGAAGCAGAATTGGGCAAATGAACTGAATCTGTTTTTTAATAGATATGTTTTAGGCATAAACTAATGAATAGTTCATTTAAGAATGAACTAAGGAAAATCTGCTTAAGGACTTTGTTGAACAGTTCTGTGGGATGAATATATATATATTTTTTTTATTTGAGCCTGTGTCTAAAAAAAAGTCTCAGTCCTATAGAATATCTCTTGTGTGGTTCCAGTTCCCACAGAGCTGAATTATTAAAGACCTGTCATCTTAACTTTCCATTTAATGAATTCAGCTAAATTTAATTTTATTTGTATAGTGCTTTTTACAAATTTTTTTTTACAAAGTACATTTACATAGCTGCATTTTTTTAATTAAAAAATTTGATAAAGTATTCAAACAATATAAACCCTACAGATCCACAATGAGCAAGCTTGCAGAGCTAGTTGCAAAGAAAAACACAAGGAAGATTCCTTGAGAGGAACCAGACTCAAGAGAGAAACCCATCCTCATTTGGTTGAAACCAGATAAAAATACAAACCATGCAGCAGAAACTACACTACAGTTTAACATGCAGTCTAGGTGGTTGTCTCATAACTGTAAATGGTAACTATATTTCTTAGTCATTTTAGTAAAAGAGTATATACCACCAGCAGTGAAAAGTTATCTTCCAGCTTGAGTCTATATTTAGGTCCATATGGAGTCACCAGGAGTGAGAGGCTTCTAAGATGAGAATTTCATCCAGTAGTAGCACATCAGGATGGATCACAGGATTCAGAAGTAGCATGTGTACTTCAAGCAAAAACACAGAGAGAGAGAGAGAGGTTGGACCGTGTTATGGTTAAAGAAGAGAGTATATTACCTGTGTGGAGGTGGGGGAGTGAGCTGCACTTTCCCTTCCTCCACCTTCATGGCTGAAGTGCCCTTGAGCAAGACTCCTAACTCCCAACGGCTCTCCGGGTGCCCCCAATGTGTGTGGCAGCCCATTGCTCCGAGTGTGTGCACACTCACTGTTTACATGTGTGTGCTCATGTTGGATGGGTTAGAGGCAATAATTTCCCTTGCAGGAATAATAATACAGTAATACATAATACAGTATAGCAAAATATTTATGCTGAGTGCAAACAGGCACTCTTGCATGAGTGACTATGACAGCATAACTATAAAGAGATAACCAGAAGAAAAACAGGCCATGGCCTAATGATTAGAGAAGCAGCTTTGGGACCGAAAGGTTCTGGTTCAATTCCCAAACCAGCAGGAAAAATGTGTGGCAGCGGGAGAGTGAGCTACACCTTCCCTTCTTCCACTTTCATGGCTAAATGCCCGTGAACAAGGCACCTAACCGCCAACTGCTTTCCGGGTGCCACAATGTATGGCAGCCCACTGCTCTGTGTGTGTGTGCTCCCTTTGGATGGGATAAATGCAGAAGTCAAAGTTTCCCTTGCCATATTATTCATCATCTTACGCTTGTTCTGGGGTCAGGCGTGGGGGCAGCAGCCTAAGCAGTGAGATCCAGGTGTCCCTCTCCCCAGCTACATCCTCCAGCTCTTCCACGGGGACGCCAAGGTGTTTGCAGACCAGTCAAGAGACGTAGTCCCTCTAGTATATTCTGGGTCGACCCCCAGGTCTCTTCCTGGTTGGACATGCCCGAAACACCACACCAGGGAGGTGTTCGGGAGGCATTCTAATCAGATGCCCGAGCCAACTCAACTGGCTCCTCTCAATGTGGAGGAGCAGTCGTTATACTCCGTGCTCCTCCTGGATGACAGAACTTCTCACCCTATCTCTAAGGGAGAGATTTGCCACCCTGTGAAGGAAGCATCCCGTAGAGTGTGTAGAGCTGGTCAAGAGTGCTGCGGTTGAAATAAAAATCACATTGTTTCACTTGAATCTGAGGTTCAACCATCAGCCCGATCCTCCTCTCCAGAACTTCTGAATAGACTTTCCAGGGAAGGCTGAGGAGTGTGATTTCACGATAGTTGCAACACACCCTCCAGTTTTTAAAAAGGGGAACTACCACTATAGTTTGCCAATCCAGAGGTATGGCCCCCGATAACCCTGCGATGTTGTAGAGACGTGTCAACCAAGACAGTCCTACAATATCCAGAGCCTTGAGGTATTCAGGGTGAATCTTGTCCACCCCTGGAGCCCAGGCATCGAGGAGCTTTTTAACTATCTCAGCATCCTCTGCCCCAGTGATGGGCAGACCCCCCTCTAAACCCCCAGGCTCTTCCACAAAGGGTGTGTTGGTGGGATTAAGGAGGCCCTCGGAGTATTGAGGAGGTCCTTGAAGTATACCCTCTGGCCACAGCTCTGGGCTGCTGCCTCAATAATGGAGACACAGAACATGGCCCATTTAGACTCTATGTCCCTGGCCTCCATTGAAATGTGGTTGTAGCTCTGCCAGTGGTGGGAGTTGAAGGCCCTTCTGACCGGAGACTCCGCCAAATGTTACCAGGAGACCCTAACTACATGCGTGGGTCTCCCAGGTCTGTAGGGCAGCCTCTACTGCCATCTGAGCCAGCTTACCACCAGGTGGTGATCAGTTGACAGCTCAGCTCCTCTCTTCACCCGAGCATCCTGAACATGTGGCCTCAAGTGCGTTGACACGACTACAAAGTCTATATCCAGTCAGTATCTCTCAACCTCAAGCACCAGATCAGGCTCCTTCCCCACCAGAGAGGTGACATTCCGTTTCCCAAAAGCCATAGTCCGTAGCCGCAGATCGGTCCGCCACAACCCACCCTGTCAGCTGCCACCTGGCTTACACTGCACCCGACCCCTATAGCCCCTTCCACAAGGGTTGGGTCCATGGGAGGGCAGACCCATGTCTCCTCTTCAGGCTGGGCCTGGCCGGGCAACATGGGCAGAAGCCTGAGCACCAGGCAGTCGCCTTCGAGCCCCTCCCCCAGGCCTGGCTTAAGGGGGGGACCCTGGTAACCTGCAACCAGCAAGGGAAACTGTATTCGTGAAATAATGCTCATAGAGGTCTTGTGAAATGCGCTCAGTCTGGACCTTCACCTAGGACCATTTTGCCTTGGGTGACCCTACCAGAGGCATAATGACCACGACAACATATCTCCCAGGATCATAAGGACACGCAAACTCCTCCACCATGATTAGGTGATGATTCAAGGAGGGGAGAATAAAATTTGAAATAAGATGAGAAAACCATGAAGGGAATGACTCTCTGGCACCTCTCTGGTGAGGGCCCTCCTGCAGTTTGCTTACCGTCCTGGAACTTGGGTGGATGACTCATTCATCAACCTACTTCATATGACACTAACAGTCCTCATAGTATAGGACCATATTTATTTTATTGTATTAGTTTCTTTTTTTTATTTCTTTTATTATTGTATTTTTTATTCTTAGCATAATTATTCCTATTCTATATTTTTATTCTGTTTCTATATTTGACTGAGACTAGGTCACTTGTGCTGCTGTGACATGTAAATTTCCCTGATGTGGGATTAATCCAACTTTAGTAATCCCTGGATTTAATTTAAGTTAAGTTTAAATTTAAATTAAATTAAGTTTATCTTATCTTGTCTATGTTATCTTTAATCATACATTTTCTTAGCTGCTTAATTCTAATTAGGGTTGCAGGAAGGCTGGCGCCCATCTCAGCTGACTCTGGGCAAAGGCGGGGTACACCTTGGACAGCTCGAACAACAAATAAATGAATAAATAAATAATGTAAATTTATTTTATTGGGATTTTATGTGATGGACCAACACAAAGTGTTTTATAATTGTGAAGTGGAAGGAAAATTATATATGGTTTTCCAAGTTGTTTACAAATAAAAAAAAAGTATGGCATGCATTTGTGGTCAGTCCCCTTTACTCTGTTACCCCTAAATACAATTTAATGCAATCAATTGCCTTCAGAAGTCAACTACCACAGACAGTCACAGACCTTTTGTGAAGGTCTCAGATGTTTGCTTAAGAATATTAGTGAACAAACAGCATCAGGAACCCAAAAAACACACTGCACAGGTCAGGGATAAAGTTGCTGAGAAGTTTAGTAGGGTTAGGCTAAAAAAATATTTCAACTTTGAACATCTCACAGAGCACTGTTCAATCCATTACCAGGAAATAATAGATTGCAGTTTGCCACAAGCCATGTGGGAGACACAGCAAATGTGGAAAAAGCTGCTCTGGTCAGTGAGACCAAAACTGAACTTTTTGTCCTAAATGAAAAGTGTGTGCCAGAAAACTACCACCATCCCCATCATGAGGCATAGTGGTGACAGCATCTTGCTGTGGGGATTCTTTTTTAGCAGGGACAGGGAAGCTGGTCAGAGAAGACGGATGGAGCCAAATACAAATTTTGCCAAAGCCAAATACTTATCCAGAGCGACTTACAATGATCTTTTTTTATACAACTGAGCAATTGAGGGTTTAGTTGCCTTGCTCACGGGCCCAACAGTGGTGATGGGGGGTGGGATTGAACCGCTGACCTTTGGATCAGTAACCCATCACCTTTAACACTAAGCCATCACTATAAATATATAGATATATATTGTGTAATATGGTTAAGTGGTTTACCATGGGCAGCGTGGTGGAGCAGTGGTTAGCACATCCTAGGTGTGAGTGCGAATGGTTTGTGTGTATGTTGCCCTAGTTATCCAGGGTGGACCCCACCCTTGCCCAGAGTCGTCTGAGATGAGGATTAATTAGGATTTAGTGGCTTAGAAAATGAATTAATAAATGAATGAATAAAAATAACCTAATCTGAGAGGACTTGGATTGAAAAAGTGAATAAACAGAGTACACTATTTGCCTGCCTCTGAGTCTTCAGTATCCCAATCCTAAATTCCCCTACACTATCAATATGAAGGGAATGAAAGTGGAAGTAATATTTCAATGCAAAAGACAAATTGTGGCCCATAAATATGTTCAGTCATACTAAAAAAATCCCTTTACGTCTTTAGATTGGCCTGGAACATGAGGAGCAGAAGCTGGATTTAAAGCGGCAAGTCTCAGAGTTGACGTTGTCATTACAGGAGCGAGAGTCTCAGATTAGCAGTCTGCAGGCCGCACGTCATGCCTTGGAAAGCCAGTTACAGCAGGCCAAGACTGAGCTAGAAGAGACAACTGCGGAGGCAGAGGAGGAAATCACTGTTCTCCGGGTGAGATCAAGTTTGCATACACATATTTGTGTGTGTATATATATTTATATATGTTCCATATGGTTTAAAGTTTATTCATGCTATGCAAAATTAAAAAAAATAAAATTTGTGACACCTTTCAATTTTTCTGAATCTTTTAAAATATTTTTTATACATTGTTATTTTATTTCTTGTTTATGTCTTGTGTAGAGAAGTAATTTTTTAATTAGGTAGGAAGTAATTTCTTTTTATTTGGAGCCCTTTTAGACAAAAGTGGTGGTGTATAATCTTCACCGCACTCTACTCTGTGTGTGTGTGTGTGTGTGTGTGTGTGTGTGTGTATGTATATATATATATATATATATATATATATATATATGGTAT
>JAOUQZ010000030.1:373591-384371 GCA_028564935.1 Neosilurus hyrtlii
CCTGCCACCCTGCGAAGGAAACTCATTTCAGCCGCTTGTATTCGCAATCTCGTTCTTTCAGTCACTACCCAAAGCTCATGAACATAGGTGAGGGTAGGAATTCGACTGGTAAATTGAGAGCTTTGCCTTCCGGCTCAGCTCCCTCTTCACCATGACGGACCTGTACAAGCTCCGCTATATTATATACACAATGATTAGCTACTACATGCAATATAGTATAACCACTAACAGGTAAACAGAATAACATTGATTAGTATATACAACACACAAATGGTGCAATCAGATTAATCTGCTATTTTAGGATTAGAAAACATTATTCTGAGTAGAGCCATGCACTGGCCTGGTGAGCTGTCCAGGATGAACCCCGTCCTCGCCCAGAGTCAGCTGAGATGGGAGCCAGTCTCCCCACAACCCTAAATCGGATTAAGCGGTTCAGAAAATGAATGAATGAATTCTGACTGGATAATGCTTGAATCAAAAGGACAGATTCTCTCAGTTTGTCACAGTTGCTCAAACAGGCAGTGTCGTCATCATCATCATCATCATCATCATCATGCTTTAAAATGAAAAATTGAACCCTCAAGATTTTATTTTAGATCGATTTTCTTATATTTCTGTGTAGTATACATTAAAGCTCCACAGCATTGTTAACTTGACTTAAAGCACAAGGCTCGCCTGACCAGTCTCTCTCATGGTTAAAATATGTAACTATACACTATAAAAATTTCATCTCAGTTTGCTTTTCTATGTCTCCATATAGTACCACCAAATTTTTTTTTTAACCTTATAGGGACACCATTACACAGCTCTTATTCTTTGCATTGCTTGGGTCTGCATTGGAAGATGATCTGCGTCCATCAAATAAATAAATAAATAAACAAATAAATAAACATTAAAAAATATATTTTAGTGTGCTTGTTTATTGCTTAAGTTTTGTGTAGTATACTAAAACAATTACACTCATGCTAAGCGTATGTCTCAGGCACTATTCATTGTGTTCAACTTATCATCTTTTCAGTGAGTCCCAAACGTTTTTTTGTTTGTGTATGGGGGGCTTAGCATTGTTGTCTAACACCAAGAAGGTTTAGGCATTGAATCTTAGCCAAAAGTCTTTCTGTGTGGATAGAGAATGAGGGTTTTTCCTGTGTGCTCCAGATTCCTGCCACAGTCCAAAGTCATGCACATTAGGTCAAGTGGCTACTCTAAACTTGTGCATGCATGCGAATGTGAGTGTAGAAGGTTGTTTGTGTCATGTGTTGGCCCTGCAATTGATTGGTAGCCTGTTCAGGGTCTACCCCAACTCTTGACAAAGGTCAGCTGGAATGGCTTGAGCTTCTCCCACTACCTTTAAGGATAATCTGTATGTTACACCACTTTATGGCAAAGATGAATATGGATGCAAGTTGCAAATTTCCTGCTTTATATTGAGGTTGCATCACAATTCAGAATCACTCCAAACACAGAAAATGTAGGCTCACAGACGATCAGACAAACTGCTCAGCATAGGCAAGGCGGAACTGTCTAAAGTGAGATGACCAGAGTTCATACACAGGAGGTGAGGCAGAGGGTCATAAACGAGAGGGCAAGAAAAAATCATACACAGATTCACGAACACTGAAAAACAACAGCTCAGTAAGCACTGGCACAAAACACAGATACAGTTTTTGCAACTTGGCATTAAATTTGAGCATCTATATATTGTGGTGTGTGACCAACATGAATGCTACCAGGTGTGCTGAGATCATGTGTTTTGTAAGGTGGTATCCAGAGACTATGAGAACTACAAAGCATGCTGGGATCAAGTCCATTGATACTGTGACTGTATAGATAATGAATCTTTTTTGAAAGAGCAAATCAATCAAAATTCCATGAAGTGTTTACTATAGTTGTAATTTAATTAAAAGCCCATATAAGTGGGTCACTATGTGTTCTGTTGCATTAACTTTTAATTATGTGGCATAATGAATTATTGCAGAGCTTAAGTGTGCAGTCATTGGCAAAGAGTGTTTTGTCTTTACAATAACCTAAAATGCTTCCATTTATTCACCATACCTTGTTGAACCACAATAATCCAAATCCCATTACTGTTCAGTTATTTGTCTTAAAGCATATTATTTGATGAATTTTAAAATAATTGGACATTAACAGTTACCATGATAATTCTACCAAGAAAAAAAGTTACAGGGGTATACAAAAATATGGATACCAATTTGTACACCTGCCATGCTGTGAATATTTCATATTACTGTATTTTGGCTTGTGTTTAGGTGATCACTGACTTGGAGGAGCAGTTGACTCAGCTGACACAGGAAAATGCAGAATTAAATAGACAGAACTTCTACCTTTCCAAGCAGCTGGATGAAGCCACAGATGAGAATGAGGAGAAACTTCAACTTAGCCAAGAAGTGGATCGTCTGCGCAGAGAAGTGGCTGACAGAGAGATGCACCTTAACAACCAGAAACAAGTAAACACACACATATGTACATGTATATGTACATGCACACTGAGAGTCTTGAAAATAAGTACTGCACTGACACAGTATAAGCTGGCTGGACAATTAAGTTCTAATGTTCTCCAGTTAGTTATTGCCAAGCTTTGTAATTGGCCAGAGCATGATGACCCGTGTTGTGGTACTGTTTAAATTGACAAACAGATTCATCAGAAAGGCTTCATGAGAGAGCACTCAGCTTTCACTTTAATGAAAGCTTGCAAATGAGTGACAGCATCTCACTGATACTTACTTTCACTCCAATCCAACATGGGGAATTTGAGTAGTTGAAGTTTTGCCTTTCTTTCTTTTTTTTTAAATAAAATTTAAAAGAAATGAAAGAAAAAAAGTATTTTTTTGTTTTTGTCTCAAGATTAGCAGAATCGTTTGGACACGTGAGAGAACCATGAAGTTTATTAGTATCAAAAAGTGTGCATGTGAGAAAAAGGAGTATTTATCTTACTGCTTTTGTCCATTCATGAAAAAGTAGTCATGTGTAGTATTACATAATCGAATCGACACATTGACAGGTTAATTGTAATGAAATGGTGAGAATTTTTTTTTTTTTGTAATAACCCTTATATGGTACCTTTACCCCAGTGCAGCTAACTGGGTTATCAAATGCCGGCCATGTTTCTCACTGTCTATGGTTGGGGGCATGTAAAAGAACCATTGCTGATTTCGTCAAGAGTAGCTGCATAGCCGTCAGCATGTTTCTGCCCTGTGATGGCCTGGCGAGCTGTCCAAGGTGTACTCTGCCCTCGCCCAGAGTCGGCTGAGATGGGCACCAGCCTCCCCGCGACCCTAATTAAGAATAAGCGGTTCAGAAAATGAATGAATGAATGGTACCTTTAAGTATTTTATTAAAATAGGTATGGGTAATTGATAGATTTTTTTGAAATGTAGCTAAGCTCCCAAACAAATAAGCTGAGTGATAACAAACAGAGAACAGAAAGGAATCAGTGACACTCAAATTAGCAAAAAAAACCCCGGAAAGGTGCCTTCTTAGTTTAATACAATATGAAAACAGAACCTGCAGAGGTGTGTGTGTGTGCGTGCATGTGTGTGTGTGGGTGTGCGACAGAGAGAGGGAGAAAAAAAGAAAAAGAGAGGGAGAGAGTAAGAAAGAAATGGAGCTGTTACATGTGTGTGGGAGGCAGTTCGTGTAGGAGTGCGCTGTCTCACTGCTGGCTGTTGTATAACACAAGCAAATGGTAATCATAGGCACTTGTGGGAGGAGAGATGTGTCATCCACACTGTTAGGTCTCCTTTGCGCAGTTTTGTTGGACTTTGCAGGGCCATCTATACATGAATATATTTGAAGGATCTTTAAAATTATTATTATTTGAGATTCAGACCCTAAACAAACAAACAAAGAGGATAATTACTTATTTACACTCAATCAGCAGGATAAGGTTGTAAATATTTTGAAGAAGGGACTAATATTAACAATTCTTGGGGGTTTTTGTTTTTGCAACATTCCCAAGACAGTAGGTTAATTTCCTGTGGAAGCCTATTTCCAATGCAAGATAAAACAAGTCAACTTGTAAGTCATAGTTATGAGATAGCTAAGTAACACTTATAAGTTAGTAGGTCATATTCATATTCATATACATTATGAGATGATCACATGGGGCATAGACACATCCTGTAGGTGTATGCCCGTGGGGGTCAAATGTGAATGATGTAAGCAGACTGGAGATACATTAGGGTGATCTATGGGCAATCTATCTTTTAGCACCTATGATTTACCATTGACCTGGGCAACTGAGAAGCTTCACAGACATATGTTGCTATTTGATTGCAATCTTGCTTTATGGACAAAATGTCCATCCTATCACTGCAGTTTTATTTTTTTGGTGCATTTTGTTGCAGCTATATTTCCATAATACAACTTATGTTAGCCACCAGTATTCTGTGATCATGTTTATGTGTGTATTTAAGCCTTCGCTGTTATGCAAGCCAGATGACTCTCCCGGACTGGTTTAAGCCTGCTGACCTAAAAGGTCGGGTGCACCCGGAGGGACCTGGGGAGTCTCAGATGCACAGACACAGGGTTAATAACCTTTGACACAGGAAATGGACCGACAAACCTGGGAGCCAGCTTCCTGGAGAGGACCCGCAGGGGAAGGTCCTGGGTGTATAGCCATGCCTGTTGGCTGGTAGTGTAGGTAGGTGCCGGCTGGCGACGGCGATCAGCCATCGACTTCATGCGCGACTGACCACTGAGAAGCAACCGCCTGGCCGCAGCCCAAATCTTCCGGCACTGCCTAAACAAGGCATGGGCCGAGGGGACTGTTACCTCCTTCTCATTGACGGGGAATAGAGGAGGTTGGTAACCGTGGGCGGCCTGGAAGGGGAAGAGCCCGGTGGTTGCAGTAGGGAGTGAGTTGTGAGCGTACTCCAACCAGGTGAGGTGCTCGCTCCACGTGGCTTGGTTCTGTGAAACCAGGCACCTCAGACAGGTCTCCAGGTCCTGGTTGAGTTGCTCTGTCTGACCGTTGGACTCCGGGTGGTGACCCGAAGACAGGCTGACGGTGGCCCCTAAACACTGACAAAACTCCTTCCAGAAGCCGAATACGAACTAAGGTCCTCGGTCTGAGACGACGTCTGTGGGAAGACCGTGTATACGGAAGACCTGAGTAATCAGGATACGGGCAGTCTCCTTGGCTGAGGGCAACTTGGGTAGGGGGATGAAGTGAACCATCTTCGAAAATCGGTCTACCACCGTAAGCACCACTGTATTACCCCTCGAGGGGGGCAGGCCCGTGACGAAGTCCAACGAGAAGTGTGACCATGGTCGATGCGGCACCGATAATGGCTGGAGGAGTCCCACGTGGGGCTGTCGAGGCGTCTTGTTCCTGGCGCAGACCAGGCATGCCCCAACGTATTCCACCACATCCTTGGCCAGGGACTCCACCAAAAGCACTGCTTAATGACAAACACGGTGCGCCTCGCCCCAGGGTGACAGGAGAGCAGGGTGTGCCCAATGTATGACCTGTGAGCGCAGTCTCTCCGGCACAAACAAGCGATTGTGCGGGCGCCCCTCCCACCCCACCTGTTTAACCGCCTCCTCTATCTGCCAGGAAACTGCTCCCACCACCCGGTCAGAAGGTAGGATGCGTTCAGGTGTCTGGGCAGACAGTTCCGACTCCCACAACTGGGATAGTGCGTCTGGCTTGGTGTTCTGGGAGCCCGGCTAATAGGAGAGGGTAAACTGGAACCGGCTGAAGAAAAGGGCCCATCTGGCTTGTCATGAATTTAGTCGCTTGGCCGACAGGAGGTATTCTAGGTTCTCTATTCCACACCAAGAAAGGCTGGTCTGCCCCTTCCAACCAGTGTCTTCATTCCTCTAGGGCGACCTTGATCGCCAGCAGCTCCCAGTTCCCAATGTCATAATTGCTCTCTGCTGGGGACAACTTGTGGAAAAGGAAAGCACATGGGTGAATCCGGTCATCTTTGGAGGACCGCTGCGACAGAAGTGCCCCAACCCCCACATTGGAGGCAACCACCTTCACTAAGAATTGACGCTTGGGGTGGTGAACAACCTCTTTAGTTTCAGGAAGGCCCCTCCACCTCTGGAGTCCACTGGAAAGTGACCTTGGGAGAGGTTGGTGCATGTAATGGAGCAACTACCGAACTGAAATTTCGAATAAACTTGCGATAGAAATTGGCGAACCCCAAGAATTGCTGGACCTTCTTACGTGAAGTGAGGGGTGGCCAATTTGACACGGCACTAACCTTCTCGGGATACATCCGGACGTGATTAGGGGATATGATGAATCCCAGGAATGAGACTGAAGTTGGGTGGAACTCACACTTCTCTGCCTTCACGAACAACTGGTTCTCCCACAAGCAACTCAGGACCTGGCGAACGTGGCGCTGGTGGGTGGCCATATCAGGAGAGAAAACAAGTATGTCATCAAGATAAACGAAAGCGAAGTCATTTAAGTACTCATGTAGTACCTCGTTGATGAAGCCCTGGAAGACGGCAGGGGCGTTGGCCAGCCCAAAGGGCATGACGAGGTACTCGTAGGGGCCCGTGGGGGTGTTGAACCCAGTTTTCCACTCATCCCCCTCCCGTATCCTGAACAAGTGAAGACAGTCAAGACTTGGGAATAGGGGCACCTGGCAAGAGGTCAATCGCGCAGTCCCACGGGTGATGGGGGGGCATGGCTCTGGATTTACAGAACACCTCCTTAAGGTCATGGTAGCATAGGGGCACCCTGGATAGGTCGGGGTAATCACTAGGGCCTGGTTCCTGTACCAGGCTCATCCCGCCCTCCAGGGAGCTGTGGGCTGAAGGGGGCGATGCTAGGCAGGAAAACCTACAGGCGGGATCCCAACTCTTGATCACCCCCGTCTCCCAGATGACGTGGGGGTTGTAGGGGGTCCCTAGTACCAGGAGGGTGATGTGCACACCGCAGAAGGTGAAAAGAGAGGTACTCGGAATGAGCTCTGTTTATGGTCATGAGCATGGTCTCTGTCCTATGGGTAACCCGGCTTAGCAGCTGGTTATTGAGGGCACGGGCGGAAACAGGCTGGGTTAGCAGCACCTCCTTGATCCCCAACCTCTTGGCCAATGAACGATCCATTAAATTCTTGTCCGCCTCGGAATCAATAAGAGCCTGTAGGGAGATAGCCTTGCCGTGGATTAGCAAAGATACCTTGGTTAAAGAACGAGGGGAAACAGGTATGAATTCTTCTCTGCTTACCTGGGTATCCTTAGCAGTCTGCGTGCCAGCCCTCTTGGACGGGCAGGAATCCGCCCGATGTCCAGATCGTCCGCAGTAGAAACAGGCTCCCTCCCTCTGGCGGCGCTGGCGTTCCTCCGGGTCTAACTTAGCTCGGCCCAACTGCATTGACTCCTACAGACCGGGAGAGGGAGTTCACTGCGCAACAGGCGCAGAGGACGGCAGCGACCCACGAAGAAAATCCCGGCAAACAGCGGTCCCACTAGCGGTTCAGCAGCGCTCCGCCTCTCTTTGGCGGAGCCGGTTGTCTATACGAACCGCGAGGTCCACCAAGTCTTCAAACTCCACCAGAATCTCGAGTGACGCTAGGTGATTCTCGATCTCGCCATTTAGCCTGGTGATGAAGGCGTCTTTGATAGTCGGGGAATTCCATCCGCTATCTGCGGCTAGCGTGCGGAACTTGTTGGTGTAGTCGATGACTTTCTGGGACCCTTGGCGCAGCCCAAGCAGGGCTCGTGATGCATCCCGCACCGGGGAGGAGTGATCAAACATACGGGTGAGTGCTTTCTTGAATAATTCTGTTTGCTGTGGCAAAAAAAGTTTGCTGTGACAAACTTCCGCACCTCGGGAACACTCCGCTGTGACCCAGGCTGCCGCTCTTCCCGAAAGATGAGATTAGAAACGCCACCTGAGCCTTTTCCGAGACGAAGGCGGCTGGGTCGTTTTGGAAGTGCAGCTCGCATTAAACTAAGAAGGAGCGGGAACTTCCCAACTCCCCCGCGTATTTATCAGGCGGCGCGAGACGAACAGGCTGAGAGGAGGGGCAGCGGGAGACAGGGCGGAGGCTGGCGGTGGGGATTCCAGCGTAATAGGCGGTGGTAAACCCAGTCTTTCGAGGCTAACAGTGAGCTATTGCAACTGAGAAATTAACTGGTGCACTTGAGCCTAAACGTTCCGCTGAAAGCGGTCCTGACGGTCAGCGAGTTCCTGTACTCCGGTGGCAACGGTAGATAGGTGGGTGTCATGGTATCTGATCAACTCCTAGTGGAACCGAAGAGCCTGGCTAAACGGATCTCTGTCCGCTGGGTCCATGTTCGACCGGATCATAATGTTAGACCTGATACCAGAAAACTGACAGACCCAAATGCAGGACAGAACACGACTTGAATAGGTGCAAATGTGAGTCTTTATTATGCACACAGGGAAAAGGTGCGTTAGCTGTGGTAAACGTGGCTGGATCGTAGTGCGAGAAGCAGAATACTCAGAGACGGCACAAGACGATCTGGCAGGGAGCAAGGGGAGACGCCGAGCCTTATATCCATGAGCCAATGATGGGGAACAGGTGGGGACGATCAGGGCGGAGCTGGTAATTAAATTAGGGCCAGATGGAATCAGGTGTCCTAAACAGAGAAAGAACCAAGACATGAGACAGACCTGATCACCGACCCCAGCGGGTTCTAACAGGGAATTTTAAAAAAGAAAAAAGTTTTAAAAAAAAAACTATGTATAAATAAATAGATACATACATACTACATAAATACATACATACATACACACACATACATACACACATACACACACACACACACATACATACATACATACATACATACATACATACATAAATAAGATGGGATATTAAAAAAAAATTCTTCCTGCTCAACCATCTCAGCTTTGGCTAAAATAAATTTAAGAATGTTCATATACTTCCTAATGGGGTGTACTGTTTTATATGTGTAAATGTTTCATAATTATCTCTTCTGCAGGACTCTCAATGATTAATGTTTCCTAATTTTCAATTCTTCAGGACTGTCAATGACATTTCCTATCATGAATAATATTGAGGCCTACAAGATTTTTGTCCTGATTTTTGTTGAATGTAAAACTTACATTGGTATAACAGAAATGTAATGATTTAACTACTTTCAACTTTTACCCATGTTTGGGCTCCAATATTTAAACTCAGTGTATTTTGTTGGCATTTGAGTATGCCTACTTAGGCATGAATGCTGGGTGTGTACAAAAATACCAACATTTCAAATAATTATTTAGAGAAAAAGATAGGCAGAACACCATCTAAAATTTTTGATATGTTAAGAACAAACATCTAATCTATCTAAAACAGTAAGTTCAATGTTGGTGGGAGCTGTCATTTTATTTGTTAGAGCATGCCAAAAAATAGACAGAATGAATAGGTGTTCATCCAATTTCAAGCTAAAATATCATTAGACAAATCATCACATAAGGGTGGTTTCAGATTACAATATACACAGTATACATGGGAAGGTGCATGTGCTATATAAATTATTTAGATTTAAAATTGAGCTTTCTGTAGAGCTTCGAATATTCTGCCACAGAGCCTGGAGTACATTTCTGGAGCAATTTGAGGTACACAAAATCTTTGTAAAGCACTTTTTACAATTGACATTGTCACAAAGCAGTGTTTACATAGTATAAGTAATTTAAGGAGGAATCTAAAATGTTTTCTACAACCCCCTATACAACTCCCTACACATTCCTAATGAGCAAGCCCATGACGATAGTGGCAAGGAATAACTCCCTCAGTTGACACGAGGAAGAAACCTTGAGAGGAACCAGGCTCAGGAGGGAAACCCATCCTCATTTGGGTGAAACCATGAAATACAATCTATATAAGAAAAATTCCATTACAGTTTAACATGTAGTCCAGTCCTAAATAACTGCAGCAAGATAGTTATATCACCAGCGGTAAAAAAAGTTGTCTTCACAGTCGCTGAGTGCAGATCAAGGCCCATATGGATCTTCATCAGTAGGAGCGAGGGGCTTCCGAGATGAGAACTCCAGCCAGCATCAGCACACCAGGACAGACCACAGGACTCACAGAGCAGAAGGATCAGGAGGATCAGGATCACCGAAATCCAAGGCGTAGCATGTGTACCTCAGCAAAACACAGAGAGGGGGGGTTGTTAGGTATTCTTATAACAGTGTAATGGTTATATAAGAGTTTATTAGTGCTGGGTGCAAGCAGGGACTCCGGCATGACTAACTATAGCAGCATAACTAAAAACAGAGAAACCAAAAGGAAGGCAGACATGAGGGCACCCTGCAACGTTGGGCAATCAGCCATTCCACTGTCAACAGACCTGGGTGAGCATGTAGAGTGAGGGAGCGACGGCATCCCAACGCTACAGTTTACCAGAACTCTTTATGCCTCGGAATCTGCTCCTTTACCTAATAAAAGCCTGTTAACAAAATCCTTGACTAAACAAGTAGGTTTTTAACCTAGTCTTTAAAACAGAGACTGTGTCTGGGTCTTGAACATTAACTGGAAGTTTATTCCATAAATGTGGGGCTTTGTAAGAGAAATCTCTTCCCCCTGCATTAGTCCTCAGTATTCGAGGTATCACTAAGCAGCCTGCACCTTTTGATCTAAGTGGATCATAAAGAACAAGGAGTTTGTTAAGATAATGTGATGCAAGACCATTAATTGCTTTATAGGTTAAAAGTTATTTATATTTAAAATTTATATTCAATTCGAAACTTAATTGGGAGCCAGTGCAGTGTAGATAGGATGGGGGTGATATGCTCGTGTCTTCTGGTTCTAGTAAGAACTCTTGC
>JAOUQZ010000030.1:384471-397978 GCA_028564935.1 Neosilurus hyrtlii
TGAAAGGATCCTCTGGTTTATCAAAATGAATATTAAAGTCACCAACAATTAAAGCTTTATCTAAAGAAACAACCAGGCTTGAAATGAAGTCTGCAAATTCACACATGAATTCGGAGTACGGCCCTGGGGGTCTGTATATAATAATTAAAGGTATCAGCTGCGTGGGCATATTTTTTCCGGAAATGTATGCTATGTTAGTGTATAGAATTTCAAATGCATTAAATTTCTCTCTAGATTTTTGTATAACACCTAGATTATCCGTATAAATTATTGTGATGCCTCCTCCTCTGCCAGTTAGATGAGGTTGGTGTATAACTGTATCCGAGAGGACTACCTTCTAGTGTGGACTAGTGTGTGTGTGTGTGTGTGTGTGAGTGAGAGAGAGAGGGAGGGAGGGAGAGAGAGAGAGAGAGCGACGTTGTTAGATAAAATGTAATGGTAAAAGGAGAGTTTATTAGTGCTGAGTGCAAGCAGGGACAGCATAACTAAAAAGAGTTAATAATAATAAGAGATAGTAATCACACCAAGGTCTTTTACTGATGAAAGTAAAACACCATCCAATGTAGCATAATCAGAAACCTTATTTCTAGCCTGTGATATAAGTACCTCTGTCTTATCAGAATTTAATAAGAGGAAGTTAGTAAGAATCCAATGTCTTTTACACATCTCAACTTTATTAAGCTGGTGTCGGGGCAGTGGTGGCCTGGTGGTAGGGTGCTGGCTTACTGATCCGAAGGTCGGGGTTCAAGCCCCACTATCACTGAGTTGTCACAGTTGTCCATCCAGTGCAGCTAACTGGGTTATCAATAGCCAGCCATGTTTCTCACTGTCTGTGGTGAGGCATGTAAAAGAACCATTGCTGTCGTTCGTAAAGAGTAGGCTGCACTGCTGTCATGTTTCTGCCCTGTGATGGCCTGGCGAGCTGTCCAGGGTGTACTCTACCCTCACCCAGAGTCGACTGAGATGGGTGCCAGCCTCCCCGCAACCCTAATTAGGATTACGCAGTTCATAAAATAAATTAATGAATCAATTAAACTGGTGTCTTTCACCTGGCTTTGCTAAAATAAATAACTGTGTATCATCAGCGTAACAATGAAAGCGAATACAATTTTCATGAATAATAATACCCCAAGGAAGCATGTATACAGAGAAAAAAGCAGCTGGCCTAGGACAGAACCTTGTGGAACACCAAACTCAACATTTCACCATTTGACATCTACAAACTGATAACGGTCAGTTAAATATGATTTAAACCAGGAGAGAGCTGTTCCCTTGACTACAAAATAATTTTCCAAGCTATAAAGGAGAATCATATAATCATGTCAAAGGCTACACTAAGGTCAAGTAACACAAGCAGGGAGACACAGCCGTGAACTGAGGCCACCAGTAGGTGATTTACCACCTTAACGAGCTCTGTCTGTAGTGTAAATTTGACTCAAAGCACTCGGTAGCTTGGTTGAGTTCTGTGGGGTCTGATGGTGATCCAATTATAGTTGATAATTCTGAAAGATTATTAATGAAACTCTGTGCGGTAGTTGATGTAAAAGGACGTTTAACGCAACAACGTGGTGAGGTGTATATATTAGTATTAACACGCATTGTGAGATAAGATAATGATCTGAAATGGTTTCTGAGGAACCTCTGTGGAACCTCAACTATATTTTCACTATTTAATCCAAAAGTTAGTATTAAATCTACATTATGATATATATATATATATATATATATATATATATATATATATATTTAAATTCTGATTTACCCCTACTGAATCTAGAATAGACACAAATGCAGTTCTTAGAGGATCTTCTGGTTTATAAAAATCAAAGTTAAAGTCAGCAACAGTTACTGCTTTATCTAAAGAAACAACCAGGTTTGAATTCACATAGGAATTCGGAGTACGGTCCTGGGGGGTCTGTAAATAACAATTAAAGGAATGAGCTGCATGGGCATATTTTTTCTGACAACGTATGTTATGTTAGCATATAGAATTTTAAATGCATTAAATTTATGTCCACATTTTTTTTAAAACTGGATTATCAGTATAAATAACTTTGCTGCCTCCTCCTCTGCCAGTTAGACGAGGTTCATGTATATAACGGGAGGACTCGCTTCATTTAAAGTTACATACTCGTTAATCAAGTTTCTGTTAAACACATTACACTAAGCTCCTAATCAATAATAATTTTATTAACAATAAGCACTTTAAATGTAAAAGACCTAATATTAAAAATCCTATTTTTAGATCAAAGGTGCTGGCAGTAGATTCAGTATGATTTAAATTTATGTTAATAAGATTACTAAAACAAACTCTGAGTGTTTTTACATTTTTGTTTAATTAGGGGGAACAGACACAGTTTCTATAGCATTGAACTTGACCTAGAGTGATGACTAGCAGACGCTCGGATTAGCCTGTTTTTCTGCTCTCTGGCCTTGGCTCTGGATAGTCACTGACTGACTAGACCTGTTCTGAGACTATGTGCTATGCTGCAAAAAATTAGAGTGGCACCTTCTAGAGTGAAATGGACACTGTCCCACCCTATCAAGCCAGGTTTATCCTCAAAAGTACTCCAATTATTTACTAAACCCACTTTGTTTTCGAAACACCACTTGGACATCCAGCAGTTCAGTGACCATAGCCTGCTGTAAGCTACATCACCACGCTGGATTAGGATTGGGCCAGAGCATATTACACCATAGGACATTGTCTTCGCTAATTTATACACACCTCTATAAAGTTACTCTTAGTAACCTCTGACTGAAAAAGGCATATTTCATTTTATATATATATATATATATATATATACCTATATCACAGACAGATTGGCCAATTTGCATGGCATTTGGTACACAACTTCTTCAGACCACTCTCTTTAAAATTTATTTAAATTGTTTAATCATACTAGGGTCTCACCTGAATTTGGGGTATACCCTGAACAGCTCACCCAGTTCATCACATGGCCAACACACAAACAACCATTCACACTCACACCAAGGAGCAATTTGGCATAGCCAGTGTAACTGTCTTTGGATTATGAGAGGAAGCCAGAGTATGTGGAGAAAACCATGCAACCATGGGGAAAAAAGCAAAGTGCTTTCTATGTGAGAAAGAAGTTTGGGAGATGATATCAGTCATGCAATGACAATGAAAGTGTATAAGAGATGAGATGAATGGAAAACTTCTTGCTAAGCTGAGTGCAGGAGATGCTGTAGCACAAGAGTTGGTGTATCACTCTCACTGCCTGCTTAGACCTGTTTGCCTGTAATCAGAAACCATACAACTCAATTCCACAAACCCAGGCAGACCTCAAGGAACATGCAAAGCATGCAACATATCAGGCTGGTGTCAAGCAACATTATCCAATCCAGAAACAAGCAGTCCTGCCAACTAGGGGTGGACACAGACAGGAGAAACATGGAGCATATGTTGAACAACACCTCCACCAATTGCAGCCAGCTATCGGGACTTGACCAAATGTTACTTACTTACTTGGACCATAGTAATATGAATTTGACATGTTATTACAGTGCCGTGAAAAAGTATTCGCCCCTTTCTGATTCCTCATTTTTTGATTTCCCATACACAATCCGGCGCCGAACATTATTTGTTATTGCCGGACAAATGCAGACATGTCCGGGTGGCATCAGTGACGGGAGAGTAAAAGTCAAAGTGAGGACAGTGACAATGAGCTGGAATCCACATTTAAAGTGAATGTGATAAAAGAATGTGTTGATGCGCTCCTTAAGTTTGTGGAAACACAATATTGGGTATTGAGTGTCAGTTAAGTGTCTGGGACTGCTGCTGAATAATGGTGATTACCGGACTGATTATGGTAAATGTCCGGAAAAGGGTAGGGATGAATAATGTATTCACATAACCAAAGACCCTCTCTGGTATAGTGCTGCCATCTAGTTACAGAAGAAAATAGATTTTTTATGAATCACTGTAATGCTACTCTTAAATGGAAAATTAATTATGTCAGATGTTGCTGATGTTAAATCTTGAACGGTTGGGAGACATCACTTTGACATCACTGAAATGGTGACACAATAAATGTACTCATCTCGCCATACATACAGGACATGGCTCACAACACTTACACTTAACTGACTGCTCTGAATAATCAATAAGTAAGAATGAATTTTTATTGTGTGTGTGTGTGTAGAATATAGAGACCCTGAAAACAACATGTACCATGCTGGAAGACCAAGTGCTTGAGCTGGAGACTCTAAACGACGAGTTGTTGGAGAAGGAGAGGCAGTGGGAGACCTGGAGGACAGCACTGGAGGAAGAGAAAAATGAGGCTGAACGCAGGGCTCGAGAATTACAGAGACAGCTGGACAGTGAAAAACAAAATAGGTTATAATGCACAAGTACACATATGCTTGTATTTAATTGCACAGTTCTCTGACTGTTTTGCTCTATCTTATCTAGGTTGCGTGCTGACCAGCGCAGCTCTGAGTCTCGTCAGGCTGTTGAGCTTGCAGTAAAGGAACATAAGGCTGAGATCCTGGTGCTGCAGCAGGCCTTGAAGGACCAAAAACTGAAAGCAGAAGGCCTCTCTGATACAGTGTGTTTTAAAATACCACTTGTTTCTCATATCTGACAGGAAGACAACCATCCCAAACTAATATACATACACACAACACACACACATATACACATATACATATATATATATATATATATATATATATATTTATATACTGTATACACAGTGGGGAAAAAAGGTATTTATTCAGCCACCAATTGTGCAAATTCTCCCATTTAAAAGATGAGAGAGGTCTCCAATTTTCATAACAGGTGTACTTCAACTATGAGAGACAGAATGGGGGAAAGAATCCAATAAATCACATTGAAGGATTTTTAATGAATTCATTGGTAAATTCCTCAGTAAAATAAGTATTTGGTCACCTACAAACAAGCAAAATTTCTGGCTTTCACAGACCATTAACTTCTTCTTCAAGAGGCTCCTCTGTCCTCCACTTGTTACCTGTATTAATGACACTTGTTTGAACTTGTTATTAGTATAAAATACACCTGTCCACAACCTCAAACAGTCAACAAGACTCCAAACTCCACTATGGCCAAAACCAAAGAGCTGTCAAAGGACACCAGAAACAAAACTGTAGACCTGCACCAGGCTGGGAAGACTGAATCTGCAGTAGGTAAGCAGCTTGGTGTGAAATCAACTGTGAGAGCAATTATTAGAAAATGGAAGAAATACAATACCACTGATAATCTCCCTCGATCTGGGGCTCCACGCAAGATCTCACCTCGTGGGGTTAAAATGATCACGAGAATGGTTAGCAAAAATCCCAGAACCACACGGGGGGACCTAGTGAATGACCTGCAGAGAGCTGGGACCAAACAAAGGCTACCATCAGTAACACACTACGCCGCCAGGGACTCAAATCCTGCAGTGCCAGACATGTCCCCTTGCTTAAGCCAGTCCAGGACCGTCTGAAGTTTGCTAAAGAGCATTTGGATGATCCAGAAGAGGATTTGGAGAATGTCATATGGTTAGATGAAACCAAACTTGTCATGTTTGGAGGAGAAAGAATGCTGAGTTGTATCCAAAGAACACCATACCTGCTGTGAAGCATGGGGGTGGACACATCATGCTTTGGGGCTGTTTTTTGGCAAAGGCAGCAGGATGACTGATCCCTTTGTAGAAAAACAGCCCCAAAGCATGATGTTCAATGTAGTGTGAGATTTTGAGTGAAAACCTCCTTCCATCAGCAAGGTCATTGAAGATGAAACGTGGCTGGGTCTTTCAGCATGACCATGATCCCAAACACACCACCCGGGCAACTCCTATACGCCTGGGCCTAGCCAGTCTCCAGATCTCAACTCCATTAAAAATCTTTGGAGGGAGTTGAAAGTCCACGTTGCCCAGTGACAGCCCCAAAACATCACTGCTCTAGAGAAGATCTGCATGGAGGAATGGGCCAAAACACCAGCAACAGTGTTTGAAAACCTTCCAGAAGACTTACATAAAATGTTTGACCTCTTTTATTGCCATCAAAGGGTATATAACAAAGTATTGAGATGAACTTTTGATATTGACCAAATACTTATTTTCCACCATAATTTGCAAATAAATTCTTTCTAAATCAGACAATGTGATTCTCTATTTATATATATATATATATATATATATATATATATATATATATATATATATATATATATATATATATATATAATTGATAGTGGTCAGGGCATGATTTATCAAGTATTTTGACTGAAAGGGTGTGAATGAATGTTATTTTTTCTGGTTTTCCCTTAGCTGAATGACCTGGAGAAGAAACACTCCATGTTGGAGATGAATGCACGCAGCCTTCAGCAGAAATTAGAGACTGAACGAGAGCTTAAACAGAGGCTAATGGATGAGGTACTTTTTGACATTTTTACTGTTCAGCTTATTATGAGAACTGTCAGAACTGTCAGAGAAAATGCTCTGTATGAGAACGGGCATTTATGTTAGGATTTATAGTACATATTGTAGTGTTGACATACATACAGCTTAACACTGAAATGTAATAGTGCGAGTTGAAGCCAGATGTAAATAAATGAATAAATTCTGCAGGGCAGTGGCAACCCTCGCAGATTCCTTTTCCTGCTCCACACCCATTCTGTGATAAGCTCCCCTCATACTTACCATCAGGAAGTTTCGATAACATTAGCAAGAAATGCATTAGCAGCACAGACATCAACAATAATCTTTTTTGAAAAGTGGTAGGGTCTCCTTAGTAGTTTAGAAATGGTTCACTTATGCCAGGGACGTCCAATCTTATCTGCAAAGGTCTGGGTGCAGCTTTTCACTTTGACCAAGAAGTAGCCACACCTTCCACCTGTTTCAATCACTAATCTCAAAAGAAAAAAGACTAGATTGCACATTATGTTTTAATTTTGAAGCCAGGTGGCTACTGCTTGGTTGAAGTGATGAGATTGGACATGGCTATTGCAAAGTCTGACAGCACAAGCCACTGTTCACTGTAAAGTTTGTCTAAACTCTGATGTGAATAAAGGTAGTAGCACAACAAACATATTTTAGCATCTTTGACACACACTTCAGCCACATAATAGGATTAAAATCTGAAGCTAATAAAAAAGTAAAATAAATAAATAAATAAACAACCCAGATACTATTTGATAATTAAATCTATGATAGATAATTATGCGTGAAAAATGTTACTTTTCTAATTGTTATAAAAACACATTTAAAACATTTGTTTTTGTTTACTATTACTCTGATAACAGTTTGATCTCATACAAAATATATATATGCATATTTTATTCCTCTTTAGAAGGAAAGTGCAAAAACAAAAAAAATTCCACAAGCGAAATTTATTAAAATGTAAACAACAAGGCTGAAATTGTGTGTGTTGCTAGATCCAATATACAGGTGAAATTTGATTTCCTGTCAAAAATACGACAATGACAATTGCACTTCAAATTGCAATATCAGTAGCAACCTATCCTTGCCAAATAGAGTAATTTTGACTGCAGAGTGGGTCATGTTCTGTTAGTATGCAAAGTTTCAGCCCTACACAGCAATTATTAGGAGAGTTACAAGCTTTCAAAAATGCCCAAAATGGTAAATTGCAAGTTGCGGACTGACAAATGGGTATTAGCCTGTGATCTTAAAATGAGCATATCTTGGAAAGTTTTTGAAATAGGACTTTGAAATTTTGCATGTGTTCATGTTAAAACATGTTCTATGTCTGGTTAAAGTTTCATTGAATTCTGAGATGGTCACCTGGAAACCTCTAGGACAGGGGTAACCAACACGGTGCCTGCGGGCACCAGGTCGCCTCCAAGGACCACATAAGTCGCCCGCTGGCCTGTTCTAAAAATAGCACAACTCACTAGTGAGCTGCGGCTAAAATTAATTTTTGATTTTTATTGTTGTTAATTATTGTGAGAAATCATTATCATTATCAGTGTCTTCACATAGATGAGTATCATTAATCATTATTGATAATGTATAACTAAAGGAAAACTGAGCAAATGTGTAATTTCAGGAGAGCCTATCAAGCTGGTAGCTCTTCGTATGACTCAGTACCCATGAAGTAGCTCTCAGTTTTAAAAAGGTTGGTGACCCCTGCTCTAGGAGAATTGACTTGGAATGACCCTATATTTTAAAATAGAAAACTTCCTTTAACCCTGGTTAAGGTGCAACATAAACATTCATAAATGCACACTGGAGCCACCACTGAAAAAATCAAGACACAAGACCAGGGAAATGCCAGTATATTCTGGCAACAGCTATAATCTAAACAAAAAAAAATCTTTACTTCAAAATAATGAGAAAGAGCATGCAACTGATATACACTTTCTGGTAATACAGGCTACTCTATTGTCTGTTCTTATTTGGCAAATTGATTTCATACTGCCTTATGCTTGATTTTCAAACTCCCTTAAAATCCAGACCCCTAGCATGTTCATGTTCAGTGGTTAACGGGGGAGATGCAGGTAGTGAGAAAAATGGCAACCAACACAGATCTTTGCTTGTGCCCTCACTGCCCAGGCCCCCTTTATGGTCTTGTGCCCATGGGCGATTGCCCAGTTGCCCATATGGTTAATTAGTCTCTTTATTCTATGTTCACCAAGTTTGATAAATTATGTAGTATTTTTTGGATAACAAACCCTTCCTTCTCCATACCATTTTTTTTCTATCATTCTGATACAAATTTTTATTTAATATGCTCCATTAATCTTGTTCCAGAGCTTGGCACGATATCTAGCAAAGTCTTATCTGACCTCTCCCTCCTTGATTGTTACCAGTGGTTGACATCTTGAGGTATAGTCTCAATGGAGTTTCATTCATGAGGATGTCTCGTGATTGTAGCCAAGAATGATTTTGACTTGACTGGATGTTATAAAGAGGTTTTTTTTTATAAATAAATGAACTCTTTTATCATTAAATTTAGTTGCGTTCCATGGACGTTCAGGTCTTCCTTGTGTTGTTGGGTTTTCATTGTCTTTCTTCTTTTTAGGAATTTACCAAACATGTTGTTTTGGCAACTCCTAAAATTTCTGCTATCCCAATAATAGGTGGAATTATTTCTTAGCCCAAGGATGGCCGCCTTTACTTGAATTACTTGTCATTGAAACATATATTGATATGAATATTAATGTTATCTTAGTGGCTGTTTATGTTCCTCCTTCTGCCAACTCCACTGTTGCATGTGACACTGTTCATGCTACCATAGCCTGGTTACAGACTCAGCACCCAAGTGCTTTCATTGTAATCTCAGGTGACTTCAACCATGTCACCATGGACACTACACTGACAAACTTTGTGCAGTACAGGACTGTCCCACCAGAGGAGAAAACTTTAGACCAGCTGTATGCAAATACTAAGGATGCCTACAGTTCCTCCCCCTTCCCCCACTGGGAAGATCAGACGACAACTTATTCATTCATTCATCTTCTTCCGCTTCTTCCGGGGTCGGGTCACGAGGACAGCAGCCTAAACAGTGAGGTCCAGATGTCCCTCTCCCCAGCCACTTCCTCCAGCTGTTCCGCCGAGGCGTTCCCAGACCAGCTGAGAGACGTAGTCCCTCCAGCGTGTTCTGGGTCGACCCCGGGGTCTCTTCCTGGTTGGACATGCCCGAAACACCACAGGGAGGCGTTCACGAGGCATTCTAATCAGACGCCCGCACCACCTCAACTGGCTCCTCTCAACGCGAAGGAGCAGCGGTTCTACTCCGAGTTCCTCCCGGATGACAGAGCTTCTTACCCTATCTCTAAGGGAGAGACCTGCCACCCTATGAAGGAAGCTCATTTTAGCCGCTTGTATTCGCGATCTCGTTCTTTCAGTCACTACCCAAAGCTCATGACCATAGGTGAGGATAGGAATGTAAATTGACTGGTAAATTGAGAGCTTTGCCTTCTGGCTCAGCACCCTCTTCACCACGACGGACCAGTACAAGCTCCGCTTTACAGCAGTGGCTGCACCGATCCGCCTGTCAATCCCCCGCTCCATCCTTTCCTCACTTATGAGCAAGACCCCGAGATACTTGAACTCCTCCACTTGGGGCAAGACCTCATTCCAGACCCGGAGGAAGCATTCCACCCTTTTCCGACTGAGAACCATGGCCTCGGACTTGGAGGTGCTGATTCTCATCCCAGTCGCTTCACGCTCAGCTGCAAATCGCTCCAGCGAAAGCTGAAGGTCCTAGTTCGATGAAGCCAAAAGGACAATGTCATCTGCAAAAAGCAGAGACGATATCCTATGGCCACCAAACCAGAACCCCTCAACACCTTGACTGCACCTAGAAATTATGAACAGAATCGGTGACAAAGGGCAACCTTGGTGGAGTCCAATCCCCACTGGAAAGGAATTCGACATGTTGTTACCAATGCGGATCAAGCTCTGGCTTTGGCAATACAGAGACCGAACGGCCCGTATCAACGGGTCTGTTATTCCATGCAACCACAACTTAATTTATCTTTTTTCATGCTATGTGCCTGTTGTGAAGAGGCAGCCTGTGACTAAAAGGACTGTTCGGAGATGGTCGGCAGAAGCCTTGGAAGAACTACAGGGGAACTATAGGACTGTTTTGAATTGACAGAATGACCCACTCAGGCAAGGCAGCAGAACTGGATGGAGTGAACACCCATGTCCTTAAAGTCTGTGCCCCCTAGCTGTATGGAGTTACATTACTTCTTCATGATGAACCTAGTCTATAGAGGGTCCCAGTTCAGTGTAAAATGTCATGCCATTTTTCTGTACCAAAGACCCCACATCCCAGTGGCCCAGTGGCACCTGTGGCATGGACTTCACATCATGAAGACCCTTGACAGACTCTGAATTCTGGACTCTGACCCATGGTTAGACCACATATGGACTCCCTTCAGTTTGCTTACCAGCCTTGTCTTGGAGTTGAGGATGCCATCATCTACCTGCTTAACTCTACCTTGTCTACACCCATCTGGACCAGCCAGCGAGCAATGTGAGGGTCATGTATTTTAAATTTTCCAGTGCATTCAATACCATCAGGCCGACCCTCCTGGGTGAGAAGCTGACAACAATGCTGATGGATGCCTCTCTTGTGTCCTGGATTGTGGACTACCTTACTGGAAAACCACAGTATGTGTGCATGCAGCACTACGTGTCGGACTACCACACAACAAAAAGGGCCAGAGCCGTCTCTATTTTTTGAGGTGGCTAAGGTTGTTTAATATCTGCTGAACACTGCTTGTGATGTTTTATGAGTCTGTCGTTGCCAGCGCTATCCTCTATGCTGTTGCATGGGGGGGCAGCAGGTTGAGGGTTGCAGATTCAAACAGACTGAACAAACTCATCCACAAGCCCAGTAATGTTGTGGGGATGGAGCTGGACCCTCTGATGGCAGTGTCGAAAAGGCAAATGTTGCACAAAATAAAGACAATAAAGAACAATACCTCCCCCCGCTTCACAACCTACCACATACCACCTAAATGATGAGAGACTGATACCACCTAAATGCTCCACTTAATGGCACAAGAAATCATTCCTGCCTGAGGCCATTATACTGTACAACTCCTCCATATAGCAACATCATCCACTGTTATACATTTGCATTTTGCACTACATTTACATTCTACTGTTTATCATGTTGATAATACTGTACATATTACTCACCGACACGATTCATTCTGGTTCTATTTATATAGACATTAGTTACTTCTAATTTTAGACTTACATATATGTACATACACACACACACACACACACACACACACACACACATATATATATTTGTAATTTTTGTTTATTGAGACTTTTATCTTTATTTTCGGCTCATTCTTACTTGGTATGGAGCAACTGTCTGCACATAATTTCCTCTGGAATCAATAAAGTATTCTGATTCTGATAATGTACCGAGCTTTAAGGGTTTACACTCTACAAATAGAGTTACGAGCATATGTTGGGAGAGTAATAAAATTTAAAAAAAAAAAGTTTTTGTTGCTGTAATTTCAAATTTGAGTAAGGGAAAGGAAATGAGACACTGAAACTTCAGCCAATCAGTTGTCCTGCCAGCAGTACCACCATGGTTAATAATTAAACCAATAATAGATCTTTCTATACTGAATCAAGTGCACTCAAAAAAAGAATACATTGTGTATGCACACTTATGTGAACACTGCACTCAATAGACATTATGGGCATTTTATACATTTGTTTACTGATGGGTCAAAAAAATCCAGAAAATGGAAGAACAAGCTGTGCATTTTATGTCCCAGAACTAAAAGTTACGGTGGCCAAGAGAACAGCTGATCATATATCAGTTTATAAAGCATAAATGACAGCAATTCTACTTGGTATACAGTGGATAGAGGAAATCAACCCCATGAGAATCCTGATATGTTCAGACTGAAGTGCTATCCTATTTAAAGTGTTGATGTCCTTGTATAGAGTTTTTAAGATGGAAATTGATGTGCAGTTTCTGTGGGTTCCAGCTCATGTAGGAGTTCATGAAATGAAATATTTTCTTGCCAAGTATAGACTAAAAACAGACCAAGCAGACCTATAAATACCAATAAGCAAGGCGGAAGCTAAATCTGTCATTTGGAACAAAGTCAAGATACTATGGCAGAAACTATGGGACAGAGACAATAATCTGTCCATCTGTATCAGATTCAGTAGCAAGGTCTACTGGGGAGAAGTAGGGTGGAAGAGTGTTTAATTAGCAGGATAGGACTGCTACATACAAGGTTAAATTCTCCTTACCTCATATTGGGAAACATCAAAGTGGAACATGTGATTGCAACCAAATGAAAATAGTTGAACACGTCATTCTTCATTGTCCAAAATACGCAAGTGGAAGATAGATGATAAAAAACGGACTGGAGCAAGATGGAATTAAACACAGGGATCTGAAAACAATTTTTACTAGTACCTCTGGAAAAGTGGTTCAAAGACATCTCTTCAAATACCTACAAACTGCAGGACTAAAAGAAAGGATATAAAGCAATTATAAATCAGAACAGTTGATGGCGATACTGCTCTGCAAGGGTGCAATTCGCCATTAAAGACGAAAAAGAAGAAAAGTTACATTACTGTGACATAGCAATGTGAACTAACAAGCCTGGTGTCTACAGAGTGGAACGGAAGAAGAGTAGGTTGGAAACCAGCCCGCTCAGAAGTGAAGCCAGCCAACCCAGCCCGGCCGCCATATTAGTCCAAAAACATTAAAACCATGTCTCTTATGTAGACCACTCCATAAGCTACCTGTGGCCATTAAACTCCTCCATTTAGCAACAACATCCACTGTTATATATTTACATTTTGCACTACTGTTTATCTTATTGATAATGATAATACTGTACATATTACTCACTGACACGATTCATTCTGTATCTGTTCATATAGATATTAATAACTTCTAATTTTAGACTTACATATACACACACACACACATATATGTTTTATTATTTAGCTCTACTTCGACGTATCGAGCACTGTTCTACGGAAAATCGACTCAAGATTTTATATATATATATATATAT
>JAOUQZ010000030.1:406675-417426 GCA_028564935.1 Neosilurus hyrtlii
CTGAGATGAAAGAAGGCTATCCGAGTAATATTATCTACATGAGCTTTAAATGAAAGACCAGGGTCAATAATCTCTCCAAGGTTCTTAACTGCTATACACGACGAAACTGAAACATCATCCAAATTTACATAACCAGAAACCTTATTTCTAGCTGCCTGTGAGCTAATGAGTTCAGGAAAATCAAAAGGCCCAGCAGACCACAGAAAACATTTGGTGGCTCACAGAAAAATTGTTTTTCTTGAAGAAGACAAAGCAATTTATATGAGATTAAGGGTGGTGTGGTGGTATATTGCTTAGCACTCACTGCAAGAAGGTCCGGGGTTCAAATCCTGCTCTCGATGAGAGCATTACTGTGTTGAACTTGCATGTTCTCTCGGTGCTTGATTTCATGAAAGTCACTGGAAATACTCTTTTAAGTTTATTCACTACTGGATAGATTTTATTGGACTTGTATAATCACATCCATATTATTTGTTATGACTAAGCCTGACTCTAATCTTACCCCTAATTGAAACAGTGATGAAATATTCAAGGATTTAAACATTTGGTAAGCCTCAAAAACAAATAAATTCAGTGTCTAAAAATAATTGAAAGTTTATCTTCATCTTCTAGTGACAAATATACATTATTTTAAAATCATGGACATTTGTAATCTAGGAAATAGTGCAAGCATTTGAAGTTACTTTCTATATTTTAATTTATTTCTAGACTGAGTCAAACAAGAGAAAATTATGCTGACAACTGCAGTCAAGTGCTTTCAGAATTATGATTTATAGAAGTTGATGATTGGGAAGTTGCACATGAATGCTTAGTCAACTCGTGACTTGTAATCTTGAGCACTTGAATGCAAGCTTACTTTTTTGTCTACTCTGTCTACTGGCTAGCTACCTGTTAAGACCATTCAGTTCTAATTAAGTTGTGTACTAACAAAGACTAACACTTTTTGTGACTATTTGTAAGGCTAACATTTCATTGTTGTAATATTTCTATAATCATGCCTGATTCCACTATTCCGCCCCTTGGAATTTTTCCTAATTGGTCTCCTTACAACCTGGAATTAAAATGCGTATTTGGAGGTTTAATCAGTTCAATCACTCAATTTACACAACATGCCAACCTTGAAGAAGCAATATAATTTCTGGTAAAAGTTTATACTGTCTTCTTAGTTTTAACTGTTTTTTTGTAAAATTCTTTTAGAACGACAGGAGCATTTTTGTTTTTACCTGATTTACATGTTTCAGCTACTTCCTGTAGTCATCGTCAGAAGCGTCACGTGGTGTTCTTGTGACGTGTCTTATAGGCTGCTTTGGTTGTTTTTTCCTTCTGACAGTAGGGACCACTTACGCCCCCCACTGTCTGCCGCCTTATCCAGGACCACATCCCAGGTGTGGGACAGGTATACACTACTTCATCCAGGTTCATAGTCCATGGTGCCAGTTTTCTAATTTCAGTAACCTCCCTGATGAATGACCCTGTCATTTTCCCAGTCCCAGTTTGAAAAGTATTGTAAAGCAGGTAAAAACAAAAATGTTCCTGTCGTTCTAAAATAATTTTACAAAAAGAAAGCAAAATAAATTGTTATTGTGAGGCAAGACAAAAACAAAAAAACACAAATAAAAAAAAACAGCAGAACAAACAAACAAACAAGCAAACAGTTAAAAAAAGTTTCTTAGAGTATGTCTCTATGATATTACCACAACTTTAGCTCTTCAATTTGGATGGTTTCTGCTGGTGTACAGCAATCCTTAATTGATGCTACAAATTCTCAATTGACTTGGGGTCTGGGTTTAGATTGGACCATTCCTATACATTTAAACATTTCTCCTGAAACCACTCAGACCTGCTGGTGAGCCTCTGTCCCAGGTTTTCCTCAACAATTTCCCTATATTTAGCACCATACATCATTCAATCAATTCTGACCAGTTTCCAGTCCCTGCCAGTGAAAACTCAGCAAATCCCCACAGCAGCATCATTCCACCACCATGCTTCACTGTGGGGTTGGTGTTCTTGGGGAGATATGACACTTTTTTAACAGTCACTGCACACAACTCACTTATGTCTTATGTCATGATACTAACATGACCAAACTTTCATTGTGTAAGCTTCCTTGAAAATCTCTGCATGAAAATCTTAATTCGAAATTAAATGTCAAATTCACAATTTTAGTGCTTTTTTGCTTGGACAGACGCTCTCTATATATGTATATGTATATAGATAGATAACAAGTTGTAAGGCACCAGGGGGTCATGGGTCATCAACATCCTTTTAAAGAATAATTGGACAATTTGGATAAAACACAATCCAGAATCAAAATGATATTGAAGGAAAAGGTCACAAGATCAGGCAAATGGAATATATGACAAAAGCCAGTAAACAAAATATCAAGGCAAGCAAAGATCATACACAAATGTCAAACATAAAACAAAGGTTAGGTATACACTGGTAACAAGACTCAGGAGCAACACTTCACACTGAGCATGTGCGAACCATTGCAGGTAATTAGTGGAATGGGAGCCAGATGTGCAAAGCATGTGACTCTTGTGTGCAGGTGTGCAGAACATGTGACAGTCATGTGATGGAAATGTCAATGGTAATATAATGACATTGGTCACTGAGATTGGTGAGGTGAATGCTGGGAAGTTTAGTGTGAGTTCTTAGTGTGCTGTGTGGAACTGTGACAATTATAAAAGTACCAAAAAGTACAAAATGTGCTTTAATTCTGTTCAATTCTACCCTGATATTAAAGCCACTACACAAATCACTGCTAAAAATATACAACAACAACCAAATAATGTACAGCCGAATTTACACAGCCAGTGACAGGCTGGGATAGAACAGGTGCATGGCAGTATGCACATACAGTGGATATAAAAATTCTACACACCCATTAAAATGCCAGGTTTTAAGTTCAAATCCGGGTTGATGCCACAGCCATCCGTGACCAGGAGTCCATGGGAGCTAATTGGCCGATGGGAGGGAGGGATGGTATACGCTCACTTCCCTGTCACTCACAGCAATCACCAGCCAATCATGGGCATATGTTAGCTCATTCGTACGAGGGGGCGGATAGCGTTTTCCCTCCGAATGTGTTAGGCCGCCCCAAATACGCATGGGCAGCAGTTCGAAAAGAGGTGGGCGGTAGCTTGGCATGTCACGGAGGGGGCGTGTGCTTGCTCGCGCCCCTCCCTGGTCGGTGGTGGTCGTGTGATGGGAAAGGCAAAAAGTTGATGGGTGGGAATTGGAAATGACTAATTTAGGAAGAAAAATGGGGAAAAAATCCCAAAAAAATTATAAAATGCCAGGTTTTTCTGATGTGCAAAAACAAGACCAAGATAAATAATTTTTAAAAATTCCAATTTTATTGGTCATTGATTCATTCATTTTCTGAACCGCTTAATCCTAATTAGGGTCGCGGGGAGGCTGGCCTGTACAATTTTTCTGAAATAAGACTTTGAGAAGAAAAAACTTAAACTAATACTTTTGTGACCAGGTGACTCTTTTCCTTTTCTTTTTTTTTAGCACTGTGCTGAAAAAGTTATTTTTCGGAGCAAAAAAGAGGTAAGGGCCTTGTTCAAGGGTCCAACAGTGGCAGCTTGGTAGTACTAGGGCTGGAACCCCCAACCTTTGGATCACTAAACCAGGGCCATAATCACTGAGCCACCAGTGAGCCATATGCTGCTTGCCCTGTGGTGTTTTGCACCCCAAAATATATATAAATGGGCATGTCCATGCCTTTGTCACAGCTTACTGTTCTGCTGAATTCCATGACTGCGGTCGAGTTTAGCTGAATTTGCCGTCTTAGCCATCAAGGCTCACATGTTATTGATCTAAAGTGCATTGTCAATGAGCTTTGAGTGATGGAATGCTCCGCAGAAGGTCTTTTGGGCTATGGCCCTTTTATTTGGCCCTTAGCTGACTGTTAATGTAGCATAACCAAAGTTTAGGTCCATCATGTGTTTGTGTAGTGGTTTGGCCACATGACCTGGCAACATGGTGGTATGTATGAGCCTGCAATTCATTATTAATATTTAGGTTGAAGTATTTAAGTTATTTATTATTTAATTGCTGTTTATTTATGCACCTTTGGAACCCTGGGTTTGCTGCTGTTAGTCACTGTTATCTGGACCAACTGCTGATCTACCTTTGCTCTTTTCCTGCTCTGGGTTTACGCCTTTTATGTTTTTATTCTGGTGCTTTATCTTCCTGCAACCTTTTTGTTGGTTCAGCTGGACTTTGGAAGCATGAACAGAAGTGTGATTAATAGGATACCTGGTTTTAATAATTAGTTGACAGTCTGCTGTCTTAATCTTTTTGGTTGATTTAGACATGTGTATTTTCTTTTCTGAGTAGTTATTTATGTACAAAGGTTTGCACCTTTGTGATATATGTTTGTGTTTGGAACTTTATTTTCTTTTTCTTTGTTGTTCAGGTGCTAAGGGTCCTAGGTGGTGTTGGTTTGATATTTGTTGTTGGTGGTTAATTCTTTGTGGTTGTTAACAGTTAAAAATTTGTCATGATTATTCTGCTGTATTATGATTTGACGCCACATGTGAAAGAACGTGGAAAGCACAGTAGAGCTCAGTGAAACTCAACGGACCTTAACAGAATGTAACAGACCTTGATGTGCCATCTTAGGGTTCTTGATGAACTTGGCAACACAATTACATCAATTTTTATCTCCTGGAAGCAAGCTGTCTCCTTTTTATACCCCGATCGTGTTCCAAGCGTGCTCATTGTGGAGCTCCTTTTTTTAATCGAGGAGATCGCTGACATTGTGCCCCAGTGTAAACCCAGAGTTAGTACAGGCTTAGGCGGAACAATGGCATAATGGTAAGCAGATCCGTCTCACACCAAGGAGGACATTGGTCTGAGTCCTGGACTCTGGAGGCTCTGTGTGGAGTTTGCATGTTCTCTCCCTGCTTGTATGGGTTTCCTCAGCTACTATGGTACTTCAGTTACCATTTTCCTTAGACATGCATGTTGGGCTGACTTTCTGGGACTGAAATTTCAGCTTGTCCCTAGTTGTGATTGTAATTGAATGTGTGCATGTGTTTAAACTGTTTACCACGCCTTTGAACAGTGTCAGCTTAGATAGGCTCCAGCCTCCCCTTTGGTAGCAGGATTAAATGGTTCAGAAAATTATTGAAAGAGGCCTGAAGTTCTTGTGCTACAATTGACTGGTATTTAAAACTGTTTATAAAAGCATGATCACCTTCAAGCACCATCATGCCTTCTTTTGATGTGAAGGTTGTTTTTGTACATATATTTTGGAATTATGGCTAAAAAAGTTCAATTTTGGTCTCATCAGACTTGAACTCATTTTCTTACATGCTTTTGAGAGACTTGATGTAGGTTTTAGATGGACTTGGGATTTTTTTTTATTTATATGCTCTTTCTTTTCTTTTTTGAAGACTATATAAGATTTTTGTCACATGCAGTATACTACACCATTAGTCCTTGCCAGAAATTCATGCAGCTCTTTTAATGTTGCTCTCAGCTTCTTGGTATCCTCCTGAGCCAGTTTTCTTTTTGCCTTTTCATCAAATTTAGAAGGACATCTGGTTTTTTGTTTTGTGCCATATTTTCTCCACTGTTTATGACTGTCTTAACTGTGTTCCATGGTATATCTAATGTCTTGTGAATACTATTGCACTAATAACTTTCAACAGTAAGATCCCTTTAATGCTTTGTAAGGGTTTTTTTTTTTTTTTTTTTTTTTTTGTTTGTTTGTTTTTTAAAGGACACAGCTTTATATTAATGCTATTACGTTAATGTCAGGAAAATCATACCAAAACATTCACTTACCCTCTTGCCTCGCTTACCTTGCCAAACAAGATTATGTTATAGTGCTATTTTATGTATATATTATCATAAGAACTACTATAACCAACCCAGTTATTCTGGCTCCACATGACTGGTTTGGGCACAGTAGTTCTTAGAATGTTTTCAAACCAACTGACATTTCAACAGCTAGAGCCCAATCAATAACTTTGATGGATGACTCTAACAGATAAAACCTTTTCATGGTGTGTCATGTACTAGCAATTTTTTTTTAAATGACATGTTATGTATTTAAAGTATTATAAACATGTGGAATTTATTCCAGCTCATATCTTAAATTAAATTGAAATATATATATATATATATATATTATTTTACTAATTAATACTTTTATTCACCATTGATTTAATATCTACTTTATTTGCTTTCAAGTTGAATTGTTTTGTCACAAAACTCAATATATCAAGATATACACATACTGTGGTAGACAGTTAAATGCCCTAATGTTTATGGACCATACTGTATGTGTAAACCAGTATGTGTGACCCATTTATAAGAACTGTGTTTTGTTTGTATTTGCTTCCTGATTGTAGGAATGGGAAGTGTGGTCAGGGCTGGGAGAGGAAGTATGTGGTGCTGGAAAGGACCAAGGTTCTTACTTATGAGACTGAGCCCAGAGAAGGTCATTATTTTCTCAAATCATGTATCTAAAATTACAGACACTACACAGTAGTCAGTAATAAGTCCACACAGTAATCAGGTCTATTTCAACATTACTGATATGATTGTACATTAGCTGATAGTATACCACAATCAAGGACTTAGCATGAAATTATTAGGTAGTTATCATGATAATTGCCTGTTATAATCATGAAAAAATATTTCTTGTAAGCAAGTTCTGTGGAATAATTAAAAATATATATATATTGGATATCTGTACTATGTTCATTTCATGCTACCTGACCTGCTGCACTGCAGAGTCAGTGAAACCAGTGGACGAGTTTGATCTGTATACATCCGATGGCGAAGTGATTGTGCATGGTGCTGTAGGTGGTTCAGAGCTCACCAACACGGCCAAGTCTGGTAAGCATTACATTGTGCTAAAAAGTCTGAACATTGACTTAGTGCCCAAATAGAGATCTTGAAATAAAGGCGGTTGTAATTAGTGGTAAAAGATAACATTGCAGTTTTCTTTATTGTGGTATAATGTTTGAATCCTTAGACGTGCCATTCGTGCTGAAGCTGGAATTGCTCCCCTACACATCCTGCTGGCCAGCACAGATTCTTTACCTCATGACTTCAAGCTTTGCAGAGAAGCAGCGGTGGGTGGCAGTTTTGGAGGCCATTGTGGCAAGTGCCCGTGGTGCCCGAGAGAAAGCAGAAGCAGATGCAGTGAGTTTAGAGGAAAGATCTGTACAGCCCATTTTGATGTTGTTAAACAGTGGTTCCTGCCAAAAAGATTGTTTTGTATTTTTAAATTAATAAGATAATAGACATTTATCAGAATGCACTTATCTAAGATTTTACAGTATAACTATGCTTTTTACAATTCGGTAAAGTTTATTTATTGGATTTTTTTTCTGCAGTATGTTTATTAATAGGTGTAATGACAAGCATTAGCAAAGAGGAGTGCTGTAATTGAATAATTCTAATGTCCATCTGGTGGCAACAAAAACAAATACAAACAATACAGAGATATATTTAAATTTCTCATGAATGTTTCTAAAACAAACATGCATTGTTTTATCTGTTAAAATAATGCACTGTGTAAAATAAATATTGTATTAGTTTATGGTTAATAATGAAATTTAAGTTAAACAAAATAATAATTTTAACAAAAACTATAATTTCAGAAGGCATTTTAGGAAACCCCATGATAACTTTGACACGACTGTTCCACTGGGCTCCAATGCTCTCTACCAGAAGATTTTGGGGTTCGTCATTCTCACACATGAAAGCCATTAAAACTCATAATTGCGCATCTCTCACTCCGTACATCCACACCACTATCTGCGCCTGAACTTCACTGCTCTTACTAAATTGAAAAAAAAATTCCTTTTTCTCATTAGATGTGAAATGTTGGATACTAAATCAATTAAGTAAAAGTTATGTTCATCAAATTAGTTATTAGGATTGACAGTTAAAGTGTTATGTCTGTGTGTTGATATTCACGTTGTCTTTTTCTTCTTATTATATTATTTAAAGCTGAACCTTTCTGTTATTATTTACTTCTTTTCCTTAGTATTATTATAATGAAAAGCTTTACTTTTCTCTCTTAATATTCACTCAATTATTTTCTTCTTTTTCTTGTTATTATTATTTCTTAATATTTTTCTTGATAAAATACTATTCACTTATATATTGTTATAGTTGTATTTAATACCATACTACACTCCTGTTGTTTTTGTTGGTACAGTTGTCGTGTGTAGTGGATGTTGTCTGTTAGTTAAATTCTAAATTTTTGTGATACGGCTCACCTGGATTGATTAGCCAACATGGTGTATATTTTCATTTGAATGTAGAAATGCCTTGGGCCTATATGTATTGATAAAATACAATGCAGTAATTTTATTAGGCGTTTACAAAATTCTCTATGTGCACTTTGATGTTACTGTTTTTCAAGCCATATTTCTTAGGCATCATTTAGGATTCTTTTCATGATCCGGCCCCCATTCCAAATTAATTGAATAACCCTGCTCTATGCAACTGAAATATTAATTTGTAATAAAATTAGGATTTAACCTAAAACTATAGTTATGAAAAAAATATCAGTTTGAAAAACCTTTAAAGTTTCAAACAGCAGTATAATAAGTATTTATTATTTGTTTAATATTAAGGGGTCACCTAAGAACAGATGGGCAAATGGTATTTTCTAACGTATTGAGCTTCACTCCACACACCTCACTTCGAAATGAAATCATACCTCTGCACCAAAAAAATCCATTCTTTCCTATTTTTAGAAGCTCCTGGGAAATTCTCTCTTGAAGCTGGAGGGAGATGACAGACTGGATATCAATTGCACACTCCCCCTCACTGACCAGGTACCAGAATGTATATAACTACTGTAGGACCAGTGAGTATTAGGAAAGTAATATCATTATGTTAAAGATACAAGTTTATGATGAAAATCAGCTATTGAAGTGCCAAAAATGTATTATTATAATTTATAATTATAGCTTCTTATTTGAGTGTTAAGGCTAAATTCATTAGAAAATTCCATTCTCACGGATTGAAATATGCAAGTCTAAAAGCATTTTATTTTTGTCCTTTCTTTGTGCTCAGATTGTGTTAGTGGGTTCAGAGGAAGGTCTGTATGCACTTAATGTTATAAAGAACTCACTGACTCACATCCCAGGCTTGGGCTCTGTGTTTCAAATATACATCATCAAAGAGCAAGACAGGCTGCTCATGATTGTGGGTAAGTGAGCTTCTACTGAACTTAGCATCTTTAGTATATGCTTTGAATGATGCTTTACAATGCCCTCCAAAATGAGCCCTTGTATTTCATTGACCACAAGTGTGACCACAACATTTGGCAGACGCTATTAGCCAGAGCGATTAACAATTATTTTTATACAACTGAGCAATTGAGGGTTAAGGGATTGAACTGCTAACCTTCAAATCATTTAGTAAAAGGGTTTTAAAAATATAGGTAAAAACAGCGGGTCTAGGGCCCAACCACAAATCAGCAGTATTGCAATTTGATTGAATTGATTGAGTAGCTGTGATGTTGTTGAAAGTAGTGACTTATCCTTTAGTAATTTAGTTAAAGCATACTCCATAGATCATGAAAGTTACATTTTACATCAATTGAGCTTACGGTCATGAGGATATTTTATTGTGTTTTTTAATAGATTGCTTCCAAATTTGGAATATCTTATAAATTATGGCTTGCCAATTTGCACATGAAATTTCAAATAACTGATGTAACAATGAAAGATATTTGCATTTGCATATTACTTAGGTATTGATGCAACTTCATTGTTCTTGTGGCAGCCATGGCTTTTTGTCAGAGTTGAAGGAAGCCATGGTAATTTAAGTCAGAATTAGTTTCAAGGTGATGTGTTTCAAAGTTTGTGCAAATCATCTCCACCATTAAGGAGATGTAATTGTTGGTAAAATTCTAATTCTTCAAATTAGCTCAAAATGCAATACGATGCACCTTAAAAGGTTTGAGGGGTAATATTGTTCCTTGTACTGAGTAAAACCAGTATACCGAGTTTTATGACTTATTGCCAAATGGGACAACAATGTGATGCTTTCGAAAATGGCAATTTCAATATACAATAGATGCCCAGTCATGTGACATATGGATGCCAAATTGTTCAGAACATGACACCCCTATGGACAGCACAATAGCGTAGCAGTCAGAACTTCCGCCTCACAGCAAGTTGATCCTGCGTTTGAGCCAGTTAGGAAGTTTTGCATTTTCTCCCCATGCCTGTGTGGGCAATGGTTTCATTTTATTGGAAAACTAGTAAAGTGGAAAAAGAATAATATGGCAAATTAAAGCTGCAAGCAGCATACGATGGGCCCCAGCACCCTGGATCTATTGGGAGTAACCACATTTTAGATGAATGTGATCAAAACACCTAGATTAAATATGAGTATAAAAATAGTTTTTCCATTCAAGCCACACTATCACTGAGTTGTCACTGCTGTCTCCCCAGTGCAGCTAACTGGGTTATCATAGGCCAGCCATGTCTCACTGTGGTGAGAGGCATGTAAAAGAACCACTGCTGTCATATGTAAAGGCCATTGCATTGCCCTCAGCCGTATTGTATAGGACATTGGGTTGCTGTCAGCATGCGATGGCCTGGCAAGCTGTCCAGGATGTACTTTGCACTCGCCATGAGTCAACTGAGATGGGCTCCAGCCTCCCTGCAACCCTAATTAAGTCAAGTCAGTTTTATTTGTATAGCGCTTTTTACAATTGACATTGTCACAAAGCAGCTTTACATAGTAAAATT
>JAOUQZ010000030.1:417526-428636 GCA_028564935.1 Neosilurus hyrtlii
AGGGAGAACATGCAAACTCCACACAGAAACGCCCGAGCTGGGAATCGAACCCAGGACCTTCTTGCTTTGAGGCGGACACGCTAACTACTGCGCCACCGTGCCGCCCATGCAGCAGATAATTATTACTTAATGTTAGTTGGTCGGCGCCCATTATAAAATGTCTCTGGCCAGCACCTATTTTAAATATCACTTGGGTATAAGTGAATAGATGCTTTATTCAAAGAACCTAGACTATACAGGGTCTTCATAATATGGAGTACATTGACATTCTAGATTGAGCTGTAAATTTCTTTCACAGGTGATGAAAGGGCACTATGTCTGGTTGAGATCAAGAAGGTGAAGCAGTCACTCTCTCAGTCCCACCTTCCAACCTTGCCTGAAATTGTCCCATATATTTTTGAGACTGTCAAGGGTTGTCACCTGTTTGCTGCTGGGAGGGTATGATTTCTTTCTCTTTAATGCACATGCTTAGTAGAGAATCTAGTTTGGGTCAACTGTATCTTGCTTTCTGTGTTTGTTTTTTGATTGTTTATTTTTGTAATTTTGCCCATTTTATGTTTAGATTGAAAATGATTCCTGCATTTGTGCAGCAATGCCCAATAAAGTCACGATTTTGCGCTACAATGACAATCTGAACAAATTTTGCATTCGTAAGGTGAGAAGTAAACCTGTCTTTTACACAAATATTTACTGTGATTTATTATAATTCATAAAAGATATGCCCATACACTATGATTTGGATTAAAAAGCACTTACAGATAGCGCTATCAAACTTTTTCTAAATTTGGCATAGAAGTATATAGTTAATGAAACATTTAAACAATTACTCTCCATGCATTGATTTCAAAGAAATTCTTTGCTTACAAGTTGGCTGAAATGACCTTCCATGGAGATGAGTATTTTTACAGACACAGGACTCTTGTCACTTAATCAACCCCCCCCCCCCTCCCTCTTTCTCTTCCAGGAGATTGAAACCTTAGAGCCTTGTAGCTGTATTTTCTTCACCAACTACAGCATCCTTATTGGTACCAACAAGTTCTATGAGATTGAGATGAAGCAATACGTGCTGGAGGGTGTGTGGCTCAATAATGACTTTAATAACTGTTTATTCCTTCCACTACTGGACTTAAGATTCTTATATTGCAACTGACATAGTGTTTAATTTTCTTATAATTATATTTATTATAAATAATCAACAGTCAAGTCACTACATCTACATAAATGTTACAAACTAAAAATAATATAAAGAAGTGTGTATTATTAAAGTAAAATAAAAGGAAACCTTCCAAACTGTCCCATTGAACTGAAAATATGTACATTTATAATATAAGTTTTTACTTACATTTTCAGAGTTGCACTTTGATAAAATTAATTCGACAGTTGCATTAGCCTGTTTGAAAATGCTGCCGTTTGGAGTTCATTTCACTCTGGCAAGTGTGAGAAAACAAGATAATAGGATGTGAATTTGTCAGCTCATATAAAGCATGATAATAGTAAAAATAACAGTATACAGATATTAAACTAACAAGTTTGAACTTCTGAATAAAATAAAACTAAGCACATCTACACATACTATAAGCTGACGTTCACATACAGTATAACAAATATCGGTTCATAGGAATGAACAGCTGTTTATTCATTTGCAAATTACTTCTGTGTTTACTGTCACATACACATGAACCACCCGATATACTGATTGATGACTTGTTTTTTTCTTCTTCAATTAAACACTTTATTGTTTATTGTACAAAGAACTATATCATGCATGTAAGCTTTTATTAACTTTAGATTTAATTTCCCTTCAAGTTTTTTTTTCCTTTTTAACAGAATTCCTGGACAAGAATGATGTGGGGTTGGCTTCAGCTATGTTCAGCACTTCCTCCTATAATTTCCCTATTGCCATCATGCAAGTGTCGAGTGCATCTCAGAAAGAGGAGTACCTGCTTTGTTTTCATGGTCAGATTGAGATGCTTATTATTCATTTGATTACTTTAGTAATCATTATATATGTTATAATGTTTATCATTAAACATTTAACAAGTTGACTATACTGCTAACATTGTAATGAATGTGTCGTCAGAGTTTGGTGTGTTTGTTGATGCCTATGGCCGAAGAAGCCGCACAGATGAGCTCAAATGGAGTCGCCTTCCTCTGACATTTGGTACATTTGTTTTGAGACAAATTGTATTCATGTTCAAAAAGAACATTTGCTTTACGATTTTACAGTGGGCACAAATACATTCAGAAATCAGTCATTTTAATATTTTACTGCCTCCATTTTCTTTGTTCTCCAGCCTTCAGAGAGCCATACCTGTTTGTGACTTACTTCAACTCAATGGATGTAATTGAGCTTCAGAGTCATGCTGCTCTTGGGTGCGTTTGAGGGTAACACCACACAGATGTCTAATAATTGTTAATCAAAATGACAGGATTAAAAAACCAAGGCTATTATATTAAAAGTGTAAGTATTTAGCCTTAACTACATGAATTTAAGTTGAAACATAACACAATTATATGTGTATATATCTATATCTGTCTCCATATATACAGTGTGCATGTGCGTGTGCGTGTGTGTGTGTGTTTTAAGCAAATTATTACAAATGACTAAAATTTATAACAATGCTAGACAGCCTAAATATTCTTAATGAAAAACTATTAATATTTGGGTTATGGTTAAGACTAGGTCTAGATCTCTTGCCCTTCATCTCCATAAAATAAAAAGAAAGGCATCTTTCATTTTACTCTTACAGATTTGTACAGTTTTAAAAGATCAAGGTAATTAATTTAATTTCATGAAAAGTTAATCATACTATTTGTGAATGCAAGTGGTGCCTGAACAGTTCAAGGGTCTGGGTTACTGAGGATTAGGGTGCCAAGACTGCCAAGCAAGGGCAAAGGTAGGCAAAGTCTGTTGGGGTTTTCCTTGAGCCCACTGGCTCATCAGGCCTTCTCGCAATTTGTGTCGGGTGAAGCGACACTAGTCCCATGGCCGGTTACCTTCCCAGGATGTTTTACTGGTAACCATTTTTACAAAGGCACACTTGTGATTAAGACCTTAACCAGGAGTCTTAGCATGGTGGGGGATCTAGAATGTGCTAATCACTACGCCACTGTACCTGTAGTAATACACCATAATTAATATCAAAAAAAGAAAAAAGTTATAATAGTAATATTAATAATAATAATAATAATAATAATAATTAAATGAATAAATAATGAACATCAGCATTTGTTTTACTGCAATCATGGGTAATCTGTATGATTTCCAAATTTACATATTTGTGGTGGTATAGTGGTTAGCATGCCAGCCTTAGTGCAAGAAGATCTTGGCGTTGAGTTCTGTTCTCCCCATGCATGTATGAGTTTCCTCCGGGTACTCCTGTATTCTCCCACAGTCCAAAGACATGCACAACTGGCTGTTACAAACTGCGAATGGTTTTATGTGTGTGTTGGCCCTACGATGGGCCAGCGAGCTGCTCAGGGTCACCTCACCTTCATTCTATGCTTTGATGTGGTAGACTCCAGACTCCCCGTGACCCTAGTAGAATTGAGTGAGTAAATATGTTAGTTTTGCTTATTTTGCAACTATGGCAGCTTTTTAGTTAGGTTAAATTGTGTTTTACCATTTGTCCTCTTTGAGCTTCTTGTCAAGATTTATTAACTTGCTTAAATTTAATTTGTGACTATTTATATGGACTTCATTCATGCAGACCTTCAATATTTTAGATTCACACAAACATTATTCAATAAATATACTTATTTTGTTACTTTACTATTTATCTTACATAAAATAGAAGTTAAATCTACAAGTTAAATTTATTTGATTAATTAGGATTTTGGGGGAATTAGGGGATTTAGATAAAATGTAATAGATAAGGATTGAATAATTGATATATAAAAATGAAATCATTTTCACTCAGGTAAAGTATTAACCTAAAATGATGCTGTATGATATCGCATTGTAAAAGTTTGTGTGTTTTGTGAATTTGAAATCTGTATTCAGGCCTCCTGCACTTGTTCACTTGGATGTCCCTAATCCACGCTACCTAGGCCCAGCCATCTCATCAGGTGCCATTTACCTTGCCTCATCATACCAGAACAAGTTGAGAGTGATCTGCTGTAAAGGTCATGTTGTGCGAGAGTCGGGAGAATTACAAAGGACTAATTCGAACAGGAGGTACACATCAAACATAAAAATAAATGCTGTGCGAACAGTACATTTACAAATATATTCTTTTAATTATTCTAGAAATAATAAACAGTCTAATGTAAGCTGTGTATTTATTTATTCGATTGACAGTTTTGACCTCTGCAGCAGCCCAAATAAACGTGGCCCACCCACTTATAACGAGCACATATCAAAGCGGCTAACCTCAAGTCCCGCAGCTCAGGATAGTGGTGTGCACCGGGATCCTAGCACACCACACCGTTACCGTGAGGGGCGCACTGAGTTCCGCAGGGACAAGTCTCCTGCTAGGCCACTGGACCGTGAGAAGTCACCAGGGCGCGCTGTAATCGATGCACGCAGAGAAAGATCTCCAGGTCGGCCACTAGATGAACGAGAGAGAGAGCGTGAGCGCACACGCTTGCACACAAGCTCAGTTCGCACTCAACTCACACCAGTTAACAAGGTATGTATGAGACACCTCCACATGCCCTGTGTGTTCTTCTAGGGATGCTAAGATCAAAGCACTGATAGATGTCACTGCTGTGGTATTTTGCATTATATATCCTCTGTACACTATTATATATTACATTATATATCCTCTGTACACTATTATATATTACATTATATATCCTTTGTTTGTCTGACTGAATTTACAGAGAGAACCTGTAACTTTAAATTAAAAATAATTGTGAACAAAACCTGCCTAAGTCTGTGGAAAAGTAAGTGTAAAGCTAACTGTCTGTGAGGTGTTAGGGGTGATCACACTAGAGGTGCAATAGAAAAGATGATGCAAACTGATTTTTTTTTTTTTGGCGAATTTTGAAATTCACTTCAAGATGTTTTGCAACTCCACATGCAAGTGAATATTTTGCAACTTTGCATACTTATATATTATGCATGAAAGCTTCAAGAAGGTAATTTGTGATTGGTTTGATGATGTTTGGCGAAAAAAAGTGAATCTCCTGTTGTAAAGCGAATTGTTCGCTTTTTGTTCTGAAACCATTCGCTTTTTATTTGTGCATGATTAGCGTGAATAAAATACAAATGATGACAAAATATATGGAATTCACTTTTCCTTGTAAATGAAGACCAAATAATTTGCAAGCAAAAGGACAACTTTGCAACCTCCTCGCAACATGTGCAGACTGTTTGAGAAGAGTTTGAGACCACTCCACATCAGAGCCTCGTTCTGCAACATACGTGAAAATTTCAAACATTCAAGCAGTTTGAAAATTCTTTGCGATGAGTTCACGGACGAGGTGACCAAAATGCGATGCAGCAAATGTTGTGTGACAAATTTTAGAATGAAAAGCGACAACCATGAATAGCCATTCGCATCAGTCACTTTACTATTGCACCCCTAGTGTGATCACCCCCCTTAGTGATTTGTGAGTTTGGTTCTGTTAGATAGAACCTGCTGAAACCTGTGACCTCTTTGTCTTTACTGGTGTAGGTGTGGGACCAGTCTTCAGTGTGATCAGGGTATTCTGGACAGCTGAAGTTTAAGAGCCATCGTCCAGCCCCAACCTGGATGGACATGCCATTTTATAGGCACCTCTTTTACACCTATTGCATCATGCTGTTGCCTGCTGTAAGCAGAGCCACATTATATTTATACATTTTTTTTTTAGCTGTTGTCCAAATTTGCACATTTTGCTCACATGTATACAGTTCCCTTTACAGTTATTGGCACCCATAGTAAAGGTAGATTTTTTTAAAAAATGGGTCAGAAACAATGTACTTTTTGGTGAAATTACTTTATCTTAATCTAAAAACAAACATCCAATCTTTAATGAAAATAAATATTTTCAAGGAAAAATCATTATTTTCACCAAACCCACAATTACTGGCACTCCTGCATTTAATACTTTCTACAACCTTGTCAATAAACAGCACTGAGCATTTTCCTACAACGTATTAAAACATGCTTCAGTTACATTGTGTTCACAATTATTTCCAGAGGTATCAATAATAATAATAATAATAATAATAATAATAATAGTAGTAGTAATAATAATAATCATAATAATGTGGCACATGGGTTTTGGTGAATATAATTATTTCTTGATGATGGATTTGTTTTAATCTGAATAAAAATGTGTTACAATTAATTTTTAAACTAATCTTTATAAGAAGTGCCAAAAATTGTAAAGCAAACACTAAATAAGATTTGCATTGGAAGGCAACTAATAGGTGAAAAACTGTAAGTGATAATACGAAATCATATAAAAATCCGAATACATAACATATACTAACTGTAAATATATGGCCAGGTTTTATAGTTTAAAGTATTGAGAGTTGAATGACATAGCCAGGTCTATTTTTTGAAGATCAAGTGTTTGTATAAAGTTAAGACAAAGATTTCTTACAGAAAAGCTTTCACTTTCACATATCTGCTGTAGTGGGCATCAAACATCAAGCTGGCTTTTCTGGTACTGTCTGTCAAACTTTTATTCATTGTTTTGTAACAACCGACAGACAAAGCTACTTATTAGGCATGTGCTGATTGTTTTTTTCCCCTTATTCCTCACAAACTTATTACTTATGAATAACCTTATTCCTCACAAACTTCCTCAAAACAATCCAAAAGAAAGCATCGTGTGTAGGTCTTTTAAAGAGGGGTGATGACAGGCAGAAATAACCTTTTTTGCAGTGGAAAAGAAAATACACACTTCATATTTGTTGTACAGTGGTCAGTTGTGTGCCCAACATTCTCTCTAAATGAGCTTTATAATTTTGGTCAAACATATATAATTGCAAAAGCTGGTTGAAACAGGATGCAGGTGTCAAATAAGGGAATTATTTAGGACTGGCAACACAAGATACAGTAACTTAAACATAAATGAGAAAACAGGGTATGTAGCTGACTAACAAAGTACAAATCAGGCAAACCAAGAACATGAAGAATACAGACAACCAGAAAACTAGAATGTTAGAAACGAGGCTGATCCATGATGGAACTGAAAGTTCCAAGTCATAGTGTTCCATGTGTTGGTAATATAACAAGAGGGCTTAAATCCACTTCCTGATTGCACTTATTCCTAATTAGGCTTGTGGGGAGGCTGGCACCCATCTCAGCCTTCTCTGGGTGAAGGCGAGGTACACCCTGAACAGCTTGCCATTATTATAATTATTATTGTTTTTTTTTATTAATATTATTATTATATCATCATCATCTTCATCCACTTAATCCGGGGTTGGGTTGCGGGGGCAGCAGCCTAAGCAGTGAGGTCCAGACGTACCCCAGCCACTTCCTCCAGGTCTTCCGGTGGTACACCGAGGCATTCCCAGACCAGCCGAGAGAGGTGTTCTGGGTTGACCCCTGGGTCTCTTTCCAGGTTGGACATGCCTGAAACACCACATCAGGTAGGCGTTCATCATCGTTAAATTTTCTGAACCCAGTTAGCTGCACTGAGGGAACAGTAGTAACAACCTGGTGACTGTGGGGCTTGAACCCCCAACCTTGGGATCAGTAAGCCATCACCCTACCACTGGGCCAACCAGGTAGGCATTAGGGAGGCATTCTAATCAGATGCTTAAGCCACCTCAACTGGCTTCTCTCAACGCGGAGGAGCAGCGGTTCTTCTCCGAGCTCCTCCAAGATGGCTGAGCTTCTAACTCTAATTTTATTATTATTATTATTATTATTATTATTATTATTATTATTATTATAGTTGTTGTTTTTATTATTATTATTATTGTTATTATAACAGAAGTAGTATCATTAATGATTGCTCTAGCACCTAAAGTCTTGGTGATACTCTAGACAAAAATCATGACATTAAAATGATGACTGTAAAACAGAACTGGCCAACGAGGCATCAGGCAAATAGTCATAGTTTGTGGTGATAATGTGGATGTGAATGCATTGTCCACTGCAGTCCTTTCATGGTGCATCTCCGATGATCCCCATGCTATAGCCTAAGAAACTGTCATAAGAGGTTTCATACATGCACCCCCAGGGGGAAAGGCTTTCCATTCCAACATCTAATGATTAGCTAGTTACAGAAGTGCCAGGCCATCCTCTGTTCTGATGATAAGATCTCTGTTCCTACCATGAGACTGCTGGATGCCGTGTATCCTAGGGCACATGTATGAAACCTCTTATGACAATTTCTTCCAAAATACAAAAAAGATGCTCACTTAATCACCCACTCATTTGCCAAACTTCTTAATCCTACTATTATGGTTGCAGCCCAATCCCAGCCATCACTGGGCGTTATACCATAATCAGCTTAATAGACCATTGCAGGGCAACACATACAACCGTTTGCACTCACATTCACACCAAGGGGTGATTTGGGACAGCCAATTTGCCTAAAAGTCCTTGGACTGTGGGAGGAAACTGAAGTACCCAGAGGAAACCCAAGTAATCTCAGAGAGTAGCTATGTTTTCATACCTAGAATAATGCATAGGATTCATGTAAAATTAGCTTTGATGCATCTTGGCTCTCCACCAGTCTTTCACTTTGCTTCTGGGGAACTTTAAGCCACCATGTAATCATCTCAGCTTTTTTAGCTGTTAGCCTTCAGCTCAGCAGTCTGTGTGTACTTACATGGAGTTTGCTGTTTCTGCACTTGCATGGGTTTCTGCCTGGGACACTGGTTTCCTCCCACAATACAAAGACATGGAGACTAGGTCAATTGGCTACTCTAAATGAGTAAATTGGCAGCCTGTTCATGGTGTACCCCACCTCTCACCCGAAGCCAGATGATATTGGCTCCAGCTTCCCCATGATCCTTACTAATTGGCATTGATAATGGAGGAATTAATTAATTGATGCATGGATGAATGGATGGATGGATGGATGGATGAATGGATGGATGGATGGATGGATAATGTGTGTTATATAAATTATATAACACTTACTGACTTTATTAGGAGCGCTAAACTTATATTGGCTAGAGCTTCCCCCAACTTTTAACACAGCATCACTACATTATGGTTATATGAATGCATCCCACAATTCCTGCAGATTTATTTAGGGATCGATACAGCTACTGGTACTGGTACTGGCCACTAAAGAACATATAACTAATTATAATGTTCATGAAACCAGATTGAGATTTTTTGACCTGGTGCATTATCATGCCGGGCTGGAGAATGGGTAATTTGTGGCCATGAAGTGATGTGCATGGTCAGCAACATTATTTAAATACGGAGTGATTGATTAGTATCACTGATCGTATCAATAACGCTGGGTCCATGGATTGTGGAATTTGGCATAAATTTCTGACCCGACCCTCTGTGCCTCAGTAGAGGTCGAGATTGATCACACAAGGCTACATTTTACCAGTCTTTAGCTGTTCACCATTATACAGATTATTTATCAGAGTTACTGAAGAGTTTTTCAGCTTGAAACAGTGTGCCCATTCTCCACTGACCGTCCACTGACCTCCACTGGATTGTTTTAATTTATTACACCATTCTGAGTAAACTTTAGATGTTGTTTATGAAAATCCAAGGAGTTCAGCAGCTGTAGGAGTACTTAAATTAGGCCATCTGACAGCAACGATCATACCATGGTCAAAATCACAGAAAAAGAATTCCCCATTCTGTTGCTTGATGTGAACATTACCCAAAGCTGCTGGCCCATATTGCACTGCAGGCATTCACTGCATAAATGAGTAGGTGTAAAGGTGTACATCGATTTTGGTGTATGTTTGACGTGTCAATATCATTACAGAAAACAATAATTTATCTGCAGGAAACAATAACACCACTATAATTATCTACATACATTGTTTTAAATGACATCACATTTTGGCCTCTTACAGATATGCCTGTCTTGCACCACAACCACCCCAGACCACCAGGTTACGTACTGGTACTGGGCCATGGATTCCCTGGTATCAAGTCACACAGGGTTTTATTTTATTTTCATCTTATTTTTTGCAGGGTGTTTTATTTGAAGAAAAAAACACACACAGATCATCATCTCATCACACAATTTTGATGCTCAATAAATTAATTCCGTAAGGTAACCCAGCTAAAATTGGAGAACTGTTTGGAAGAAGAGCAAAGACCCAACCAATGACAAGATAGCAGAAGATTCTAAAAGAACTTTTTGTGACCCTCAAGCACCAAACCAATCAGAAGTTGCAGGACCGTATGTAGCGATGTAATGCATTAGTTGGTCAAGGTAATCAATTTTCAAATTTTAGAAAAATAAAATGCTAGAAAAATCTGAAAAGTTTTCTCAATTTTTAATTTCTCAAGTGGATTTTTATAACATAAATTACAAAATATCCAAAATCACTAAAAAGGATAATCATTAAAATCATTAAAAAGAAAAAGAAAGTGTGTGTTCAGAGACTGGTTTAAAGGATAAATAAAGAATGAATCTGATCTTTTAACCCATGAGGAAAAAAATTGCTGGTGCACTTGAACTTTCAGTCGAATGAAACAGACTATGTTAATGTGCCAAATGAAACATATTCACAAAACTTTGTGCGAATAAAGGTTCTATAGGTTACATTTTTGTTGTTAATTTCATGTTAATGAATTTTACAAAAATATATGCTTGCATGGAATTCATATTAGAAGCATAACATGCATTTGTTAATTTTAAAATTTTCCACAGACTTGTAATTCCCAATTCATTTGTTCATATTTAGTTCTTTCAAATTTTGAAATTGATCCTTTAGAAGGTCTTGGGCTCGAGTCCAGGGCTTGGTGAGGGCATTTAGTAGGTGAAAGTAGGAGCAGTGTACAGTCTGTACCTGCACACATGCTTCATGTAAGTCTGAATAATTTCTGACAGTGTGCTAGTGAACATTCTGAGCATCAAGTATCTGGCTTTAAAACTATGTAAAATGCTTGGCATCCCCTAAAATTTAATTATAACCTCCAATTATTTAATAAAGGGGCGGCACGGTGGCGCAGTGGTTAGCACGTCCGCCTCACAGCAAGAAGGTCCTGGGTTCAATTCCCAGCTCGGG
>JAOUQZ010000030.1:428736-441282 GCA_028564935.1 Neosilurus hyrtlii
AGTCGGCTGAGATGGGCGCCAGCCTCCCTGCGACCCTAAGTAGGAATAAGCGGTTCAGAAGATGAATGAATGAATGATTATTTAATAAAATATATGCTAACTAATATCTGCATTTTTCCTTATTGTTGGTAAAGGTAAAAAAAAAGTACTTGAACCCAGGACCTTCTTGCTGTGAGGCCACCATTCCGCCAAAGAAAGACACCGGTAAACATTAATTTTTCAAGCCTTAATATGAGCAAATTATTTACTGTAGAAAAACTTTAGACAGTGATCATGATTAAAAATACAGAGAAAGAGAGAGAGAGAGAGAGATCAAATGGTTGGGGGTTCAAGACCCAGTCCCAGGTTGAACCACCAATCTTGGGCTCTGGGGCATGGCCTTGTATAAATGAGACAAAATAAAAGTCACTCTAGATATGTGCGTCTGAAAAATGCCATAAATGTATGTAGAGGGATTAAGAGAAAAAATAATAATCAGTGCATGCCTAATGCATATACCGTATCTGGAATAAGAGACCACTTATCATCTTGCTACAAGTGTCCTTGTGCTGTTGCAGTAATTGTATAGCAAATTTTGTTGAAACAGTATAAACAGTATTTACTTTTATTAACACTGCTGACTACAATATGTCTACTGGGCTGTTCTGGAAACTTTTGCTGCTTAGAGTAAAGATGTCCTGTATGCTGTATGGTGAAATAACATCCAGTAGCCCTCAGGGTTTGTATAAGCAAAATTACTGCTTCCTTATTGTGTGAGCTACACTGAAGACGTTTTTAAAAATATTTATAGAAGATGTCAGTGTGTTCACATTATACGCATGCATACTTTTGTTCTCAGTTTGGGAAATGCCGTCCTATGAATCCACTTAATACGGATTGTTATATTTATACATATTGATGTTTTTCTTTCTTCTCCTTCTTTTTTCTTTTTTTAAACATGAATGCCAGTAAACATTACAAAGTTACATGATGTGACTTCAGATGGTCATACTGCAATCAATAAACTGAACAAAAAGCGCTAAAAGGGGACTGGTGTTTTGTGTTTAAATTTATTTTCATGTTTTATGAGAGTCTATTACAAACATTCATCATGATGCAAGAAAATACACCCTGTTTTTAAAGAACAAATTTAACATTCATAGAATAATAAAATTAACTAAAAAATCTATTTTTTAAAAAAAAATCCTATATTGCTATGACATTCAAGTACAGTTTTTGCTTTTTTTTTTTTTTAATTAATTGCTGCAATTTGTTTGGGCAATATAATTCTTAGTGATTAAACCTTAATCAGTATATTTAGTCACAAGCCAAATTTTTACTTAAATGCACCCATTGAGTACTGAGTATACACTAATATCTGATTTGTTCATCTTCTTTCATCAGTTAATTCTGGATAAATATAAATGTTTACTGGTGAAATCACCCCAGCTCACAGACTTAGTATCTCTTATTCACCTGTTCTACATCTTGATTTGGTTCTGTATCTGTTTAAAATAACAATAATAAGACGGCATGACTGGAGGAACGATCTTGTGCGTGTGTGATAACTCGCCAGTGCAACAGTAATTGGTAGAAAGTGTAAAAGTCTGAGATGGAGTGTTAAGAAACAGAAGACCTGAATATTTGTCTTTTTTAAAAGATGTAGTAGTTTTTCTGTTATTAACAATAAACAAATAAATGCTTTACATATTAATATAATAATGTTTATATATCTTTGAATGTATAAATGCTTTATGTAATAAGTGTTTTACATATTAACACTTGAGCAAAAAATCATCAAAAATTTAAGTATATTAAGGTCGTTTGATATGTTTTTGCACCCTGTGTAGCCTGTCTCTAGGCTTAACAACATCAGTGTTAAATAACATAACACTTGTTATAATTTTCTCTGTTAAAAGATACTGGGAAGTTTAAAAAAGTGACAGAGTGTTAAACTTGCCTAAGTTTTAATAAATAACCAAAAATTATATCACATTACTTGAAATGATTACAAGGGTTATATCATAACAACAAAACTGTAACTCCAGAAAATACAATCAATTGCTGCCAATAAAACTTTCTATACTAGTAAGGCCTTTGTAAATTCTACATTATTCCCATTTCCAGTGGGATGTATTGGGTGTATGGGGTGAGGGGGAGTAGTACCTCTAATGGGCGATCATGACATGCTCTTTGGAGTAGTTCATCCACACTGGTCTCCACTTGACACTCAACTCTTACCTGTGGCTCCTAGTAACTATATGCATGCAACAGTGGCCACACCCCGGGTAACCACTTCATCAGGCCAGCTAAATCAGGTGAGGGTCGCCAACAGGTCTGAAACCCTCAGAAAATTATGGAACGTCTACTTAAGGCATTCAAATACTGGTTCCGGCAGACTGGGTGGATGAGACCATTAGGGAGGTCCCTGTTCCAGCAGATGTTGTTAGGTGCTTAGAGCACAATGAGACACAAAGAAGGCCCTTTTTGTGTTCTTTGTGTCCCCGTGCAAAGACTCTTCCACTATACACTTACACACAGGTGTCTGTGCAACACAGCCCCCTGTAACCCAACCCCCATTTCCAGTGTTAATATCAGTGCTACAATATGTATACCACAGAAATAACTTTATGGTAAGCGATCTTAAAGAAAGTTAGTTGATGTTGAGCTTCATTTTCAGGTCATCATATAACAATGCTTTGTTCTGGTGTCTCGGACCTACCGCTGAATGAGTCTCAAAAACCAATCCACCCTAAACACTATGTCTATGTCGACCTCAAACTGAGACAATGATGCATAATATTGCTATCACTTCAACATTATTAACACCAGTTACTAAAATACAAGTAAACAAACTATTTTATACCATAATGTGTCTTTATTTACATCAATAACAGAGACAGTTTCCTGTACTTTCCTTGTTACACATAGACCACGACTTTTTAGGGGACTGGATTTGGAGATGTTGTTCATCAGTTTACACATTCAAAGTCAAGATAAAAGGCAGTGTGTAATCTGTTTGAGAAATAGAAACTATAACATGATTGTAGGGCAGTGGTGGACAGGTGGTAGGGTGCTGGATAACTGATCCCAAGGTCAGGGGTTCAAGCCCCACTATCAACGGGTTGTCAGTGCAGCTAACTGGGTTATCAAATGCAGGTCTCTCACTGTCTGTGGTGAGAGGCATGTAAAACAACCATTGCTTGAAAAATCTTGATTTTCATAAAGAGTAGGCATGTTTCTGCCCTGCGATGGCCTGAGTTGTCCAGGGTGTACTCTCTCCCAGAGTCGGCTGGGACCTCCCCATGACCCTAATTAGGATTAAGAGCTTCAGAAAATGAACGAATGAACATGACTGTAGTCTGCCTTACCAGAAAGTGCATAGAAAGTGATAAATATGATCTCTCTTAAAATTGTTCGGGGTGACATGGTGGCATAGTGGTAGGCACATTTGCCTCACAGGAAGAAGGTCCTGGGTTCAAGTCCCAGTTTAAGGTGGATGTATACAGTGAATATTATTCTGGCTCTGCATATAAATACTTATTTGAAAGCAAATTTCTAATTAAATTAGTATTGCTACAAGTACTGATTCAGACATTGTCCTTTTACTACACTCCTGGGAAAAAACTGAGCCAACATTGACATTACATATTTGTAGGTATAGCAGCAAAAGTATGTAACAGCCAAGAATACATCATTATCAGTTAATGGTGATGGTTTGTCTGAACACCAGCTACTTTATATCAAATAGTTAGTTTTATAACTCATAAACGCTCCAGCCCACAGTCTGAAGCACACTAAAGCTTGGCTGGACAAGAACGGCATCAAGCTCCTGTCCAGATTTGAACCAATTAGAGAGCATCTGGGCATACACCAAACATAAATTAGTTGGACGAAAGTTTAGTAACACCACTGTTGTCAGGCTAGGTTAAACCGCAGACAAGCAGGTGACGGCACATGATTTGAAAACAAGTATCACGTACAATGTGCTATAAATCTGAATAGGGATGTGTAGGGCTTGGAGAAAAATGTTTAAATGTCTTTATAAAAAACTTTTACTATGTAAAGCTGCTTTGCAACAACGTCTATTGTAAAAAGCGCTATACAAATAAAACTGAATTTAAATTTGGATTTGATCCCAGTGTTTTAGAAGTTTTCATCTGACTCAGGGGAAAGAGTGGTTAGAATAAATTGTTTTATTTAATCATATGGATATGGATCACATTATTATGAATCATTTCTTATTAGTATTTTGATTATTGCTCTTAAATATTGTGACCAATACATTGAATAAAGAATGAATTGTGGAAGATAATCAAACACATTTATGGATTTTCATATTGTTTAGTATAATTATATTGTATAAAATCCATTTTAAAATGTTGGCTGATATGTCTCAGAGCCTTAAGACCTGCTAAATCCATATAACATCAGAATATGCAGGAAATTGATGAGGTTAGATCCTAATAGAACGCAAACAATACATGGTTCAGCAATAGGTGTCATATCTTAGGTCAGATTTACCTGACGTAGTCTCAGTGATCTTGGGTATTGCAGTTATCTTGAGTTGTGGGTGAATTAAACAATTAGGAGGGCATCTAGTGGCAGTAAAGGGTATTATGGTGAAAGAGGTAACTTGAAGTTTAACAAGTTAGAGCAGGCTAAAATTTCTCACCATGGGGGTTTTAAGGACATGCACTAGGGTCATTCTTATGCCATCACTCTCAAGGCTGAGTATACCCTTGTACTAAAGCTTACTGGTGATTATGAGATGTTAATTGTTGTTTCTTGCTCATCTTAAAACCTATATGAAAGAAGGAAAGATTTCACCACAACAGATTGTTGAATAAAGTTATGTTAGTGTAGGGGCTGTGTACTCTGTCTTGCCTTGTGTGTTAATGATGAGAAAAAACGTATCACTGTTGGCACTCGCCCTTTATTCTTGGATCTGGCAGTGGAATATCCACACAATCAGTCCCAGCCTCACACACTCACATATGCACTCGCACAGGAAGACAATGCAGCAAAGCTGTTATAGTTTTAAAAGTAATAGCAATTCAAGAAAAAGTGTACTTGGCGGAGGAATATCCATGCAGTCAGTCCTTATCCTTATGACACTTTATTGTGCTCATCACATTACAAACAATTCATTAGAAACACAAAAGGACGTGCTCAACCAATAGGGAACTCAAGTTTTACAAAAGATAAACACCGTTTTGATATAAAATTAAGGTAAATATTCCAAATGAATTACGGAGCTGATAACATGCGCGTACCAGGAAGACAGTATGGCAAAACTGTGGCTATCTTTGGGGCGCATGCCCCTAATCTGCAGGGGTGTGTTCAGTAAACATGAATTGAATCAGTTTCAGCAGTTCCGTCATCAGTAATAAAATAAAGCAGTGTGAGTGATGGCAAGTGGAATCACATATTTTATACATAACCTCTGTTACACCCTACCGATCTCCACTTGGCCATACAACTCAAACCACAGACTGTTAGGACATTTAACCCACAAACATATCAGGAACCAGTAACATGTCAAGAGGAGGAAATGAGCAAAAACAAATATAAAAAAACAAACAAACAAAACTGCAAGGTGTACAGTGCTCTTAAGATCACAGATAGCAAGTAAACCAGTCACAAGACTATTCCTGACAAATTATAATGAGGAAGGGTTGCAAAGCTTTACAGCATCCATAGGAAAACATGACCATATACATGGTAAACAACTCAAAGATCATGTCATATAACAGCACAAATATAAACCACCTGGACGCATAGATACCAATAGTCATACACAGGTGTCATTACTACACAGAATGTAAAGAAAAAAGAAAAAAAAAGAAAAAAATTTAAGAACCAAATCCTCCTCAAAACTTTTATACATTTGCTAATAAACACAGAACATCAACGAAGTAACACTAGTGACCAACAAGAACCTTCTGGCGCATGTTCTGAATAAGTATAACAACAGGTTTAACAACCCTCCCATACCTAGTCCTAATCTTCTGTAGACTGTCATAAGTATGGTTTTGTCCCGCCTCTGATGCAACAACTGAACCAGCATCAAGAGATAGCAAATCAACAGGAAGAGTATAAACAGCAGGTCGAGAGTCAGGTAAGTCAACAGAACAGTCAGCAGGGACAACAGCAGGACCACAAGAATCAGATGTCTGATTAGTGAGTGTAACCCCACCCACATAACCATTAAAGAGCAGAGTTGTGGACCGGACATTGAACTGTGTGCTGTTGGACCATATTATTTGCCTAGGGAACTTTCCCATGTCATCTTAGTGGCTGTATATGTTCTTCCTTCTTCCAACCCCACAGCTGCATGTGACATTGTTCACGCTACAGTAGCCCGGTTAAAGACTCTGAACCCGAGTGCTTTCATTGTGATCTTAGGACACTTTAACCATGTCAACATGGACACTACACTGACAAACTTTGTGCAGTACATGGACTGTCCCACCAGAAAGGATAGAACTTTAGACCTGCTGTATGCTAATACTACGGATGCCCACAGTTCCTCCCCCTCCCCTCACTGGGGAGATCAGAACACTTAATTCATCTTTCCCCATGCTATATACATGTTGTGAATAGGCAGCCTGTAATTACAAGGACTGTTAGGAGATGGTCGGAGGAGGCCTTGGAGAAATTACAAAACGGCTTTGAAATGACAGACTGGCAAGCTGGAGTGGAAACTCCAACAGAACAACATGAGAGAGGTTTGGAGTGGTATGAAGACCATCACTGGTTTCAGGCCATCCAACAGCAGAGGAGCTGATGGCAGTGAGGACAGAGCCAACAGATTCGACCCCACCAGTCAACTTCACCTACAATCAGGTTCAGAAACAACTGAGACTACACACAGGCAAGGCAGCAGGATTGGATGGGGTGAGCCCCCATGTCCTTAAAGCCTGTGCCCCCCAGCTCTGTGGAGTCTTACATTACATCTTCACGATGAGCCTGAGTCTACAAAGGGCCCCTGTGCAGTGGAAGACATCATGCCTCGTTCCTGTACCAAGGAGCCCACGTCCCAGTGGCCACCAGGATTACAGACCCGTGGCACTGACTTTGCATGTCATGAAGACCCTCGAGAGACTCATAATGGATCAACTCCAACTCATGGTTAGACCACATATAGACCTTCTTCAGTTCGCTTACCAGACTCGTCTCAGAGTAGAGGACGCCATCATCTACCTGCTAAACCATGTCTACACCCACCTGGACCAGCCGGCGAGCAATGTGAGGGTCATGTTTTTTGACTTTTCCAGTGCATTCAACACCATCAGGCCAACCCTCCTGTGTGAGAAGCTGACAGCAATGCAGGTGGACACCACTCTTGTGTCCTGGATCGTGGACTACTTGACCGGAAGACCACAGTATGTGTGCCTGTAGCACTGCGTGTCAGACATGGTAGTCAGCAACACTGGAGCACCACAAGGGACTGTCCTCTCCCCTTTTCTCTTCACTCTCTACACAACATACTTCAGTCACTGCACAGAGACCTGCCACCTTCAGAAGTTCAGAAGAAATATGCAAATCATACTTAAATGGACTCTGCACCAGAGATTCCCTCTTTGCAGGATCAGAAAACCCTTATGAGTAAGGCAGGAGAAAAGCGAAATTTCACGGAATGTAAATTAGGGGTGAGCAAAAATGTACTGTTTGGCATGCTGTCCTCCAGCATTAATAAAAAACGCAAGAGATCTGAGTGGGAGAGTGTGTGTGAGGCCGTCAATGCTGTGGGGTCAGAAAGGTGTACACACGCAGAGTTAAAAAAGAAGGGGTCAGACTTAAAGGTGGCCCTAAGTCACTTAAACAAAAGACTTAAACAAATTCATCCTGTGAAGGCACTTTTATAGCAATATGCGTGCAGTTGACAGTGCCGATTACATTAGGAAAACCAGCTCTCCCTGCAAACTGCACTTTAATCAACTCTGAGGACTAATTCTCACATTATAAACAGTTTCCCATCATCACCTCTAAGCGTCGCTAAAGGACCAACAGCTGCAGAAACATGCGTACGCCAGCCATGAACTTGGCATGAGGCACCACACATTTCTACAGTTATTTCACTCTTCATACATCTGAACTTCGCTGTGGGAAAGGATATACGCCACGTTTTTGTGCGTACATACCCTTTGTACATGAGGCCTCAGGGGCCCCTCTTTCCATCCAGTGTGGAAATGGTGGAGGATTACAAATACCTTGGAATTCATATGTTGACAATATGTTACGGAGGCACTAATGACAGACAGACCCAAATGCAGGACAGACTAGACAGAGTGATCTTATAAAAGGGTTTTTATTTGCAATTTCAACAGATAGATGTGATCCATGTTGCAGGTCTACTTGATGATAGCCTAGATCAAAGAATGTTTGGTTAGCTATGCTAGCTTTCTGTCAAGGCACAAGACAATCTGGCAATGAAAGAGTGGAAACACAGACCACTTATCCACAAGAGGCAATGGGGAACAGATGGAAACAATCAGGGCGGGGCAGACAATTACAACACACAAAGGGTGAAAACAGATGACCAGTAACCAGAGGAGAGTTAGACAATACATAAGAAAACAAGCCAGAACCCATCACAAGACAGACATAACGTTAACAAATCTGAAAGACATCACACAATAAACTGGACTGGGTTAAGAACACTACCGCACTTTACAAGAAGGGCTAGAGCCGTCTCTATTTTTTGAGACAGATAAGGTTATTTAACATCTGCTGAACACTGCTCAGGATGTTTTATGAGTCTGTTGTGGTGAGCGCCATCCTGTATGCTGTTGCATGCTGGGGCAGCTGACTGTGGGTTGCAGATGCAAACAGACTGAACAAACTAATCCGCAAGGCCAGTTATGTTGTGGAGATGAAGCTGGACTCTCTGACGGTAGTGTCGGCGAGGAGAATGTTGTCCAAAACAAAAACAATATTCAACAATACCTCCCACCCACTTCACAACCTGCTGATCAGTCACAGGAGCACATTGAGTGAGAGACTGATACCACCTAAATGTACCACTGAACGACACAGGAAATCATTCCTACCTGTGGCCATTAAACTGTACAACTCCTCCATATAGCAACAGCATCCACTGTTATACATTTATATTCTACTGTTCATCATATATATTACTCACTGACAGGATTCATTCTGTATATGTTTATCTAGATATTAGTAACTTCTTAGACTTCATATATATATATATATATATATATATATATATATATATATATATATATATGAATGAAGACTTTCAGTATGTATATTGTGTGTATATGTACTGTGTATATGTGTATTGTAATTTGTAATTTTTTTAATGAGACTTTATCATTATCTTATTCTTTTCTTTACTTGGTATGGAGCAACTGCCTGCACACAATTTCCTCTGGGATCAATAAAGTATTCTAATTCTGATGATTCTGATCTTGCTTCAGGAGCGTCAGACCCGGTCTGGTCCTGTCCACTAACATTGTCCACTGTAGTCAACGAACCTCTGGTGGAGAGTGGACAGTCCTGTCCTTCGGACCACATCCAGGAAGAATAGTCACACCTTCATGCACAGCACCAATCACCTACTCATCCACAGCCCCATCCATCAGGTCACTGACAAAGCAGCCATCAGCCTCCCGGATCAGCAGAAAGAGGTAGGAAGTTCACAGGCATAGTAAGGTTCCTGTGTACTACTTTTTCCTGGTTTGCCACAACAATGTGTAGGTGACCCTCCCAGCAATCACCTAACTTCCTCCAACCTCGTTCTCCCTTGTTCACCAACAATACTCTGGCCCCAATCTCCACAGATACACCCCTCACTTTGCGGTTATAAAGCTCAGTCTGCTTCCCTTATTGTTTTGTGGTTGGAATCTGAGCAATTCTGAGAGCCTCTGCCAAGTCACATCAAAGACACTGTACATAGACATCATAATCCACCGCTTGCTCATCCATAAGTACAGACTGATACATCGTGTCAACAGGCAACATTCTGCCGAACATTAGCAGAAAAGGGGCAATGCCTGTGGTCTCATGGACTGTGGATCATGTTCCCAAGGGTGTGATTGAACCTTTCCACTCTCCCATTGCCCATAGGATGGTAGGGTGTTGTATGAGACTTTTCAACACCAGTTACTTCTGACTGCTATCGAAGTTTGCACCCTGGTCTGAGTGCACTCGCTCTGGAAAGTCATACACACAGACAAAATTGATGAGCAACAGCTTTGGCCGACTGGTTGGGACAGAGGTAAGCTTGAGCTAGCTTAGTAAAATGGTCAGTTACAACGAGTACATCTAAAGACTTCTAAAGCATTTGCTTCCTCCATGTGCGCACCATAGAGGACAGTTGTGAGTTGATGCGGAACACGTGGGTGTACGAATGGCTCACGGCTGAGTGCGTCTACCACCACATTTTTAGGTATTTTTAGTATCTAATGTCAAAGTCGGGGCCAGTTTTGACATCCACCTTTGCTCAAAGGCACCTAACTTTGGCTTACTGAGAATAAGTGAGTGGTTCATACAGTGAAATGTTGACCAGCCAGTGGCTGAACTTGCGGCACACCGCCCATGTAAGTAGAAGGAATTCCAGCCTGTGCACTGGGTAGCCAGACTGGGCATAATTCAGCAATTTGCTGGCAAATGCAATGGGCCTTGCAACATCATCACCATCAACCAACTGAGACAATACTGCCACAAGGCCATTGGAGGAGGCATCAACTGACAGAGGAATGGCTTGCCGAGGATTGGGGTGGGCAAGAATGATGTTGTCTAACAACACTTGCTTTAGCTTACTGAAAGCTTCGCCGCATGCAGGCGTCCAATCAGTAGAGGAGAGGTCCCAAGATGTAGGTGGGTTCTTCTTACCCTTGGTATGTCATGGCCTCTTCACAACAGACGTCAGAGCAAAGAAAGGTTTGCTAACACTACCCCTCAAAAAACTGCTAATAAAACCCCACCATACAAAGGAAGGATCTGATCTTGGTGGGGGATGGGATGTCAGTGCTCTCCACCATTAAATCCCTCTCCTGCAAGTGAACAATAGCTTTGACTTTCTCTGGATCGGTAGAAATACCTTCCTTCACCACAAATGTCCTAAAAACTTCACTGAAGGCCTCATGAAATAACACTTTTTGGGGGCTAACTTCAGGTTGTGCGCCTTTATCCTTTCGAACACCATCTTCAATCTCTGTAAGGCCAGTTGTCCATTGGGGGCAAACACGAGGATATCATCAAGATAACACAAAAGGCTCAAAAAGTTTTGATTTGCTTCTTGTCCTCCTCTTACTATCACTCAGTCAGATGCGGTAGACAGAGTCTTTGGCTGTACCACAGTCCAGCCTATGGTGAAAGAAGATGGACACGTACTTCACCAATAGGTCAAAAGACTTCACCTTTTATGACCAGCTGTGTTAGACTTGTCCGCTGTCTTTGTCACGGTACATTTCACTTCAAAAGGTGAGTCAGTTACATACAACACATGGTGACATCCGCAATCTTGCAGTTGCGTGTTAAAGTTACTGGTTTAGGAGAGAGGTTAATGACCCTTAGTGGGACTCAGCCGTCGCCCCACAGTGGTGTTACAACAACGCCCACCATCACTGAGTGTGGCACTGATCGTGATTCACTTGGCTCTACAATGCCCATGCTACCGGCTGAGAGACTATTATGGGCAGATAGACAGCCCCAAACCAAATATTCTCTCATGGGTTTCAGGGTCACTGCATGTCTGAGCTTAACAGTACCCACTTTATTAGGACACTCTTCATCTCTCCATGCCTCCACAGTGGTCAACAGCTGCAGCAGCTTCCCTCTACTTCCCATCTACTTCCAGCACTGTCGAAGTCGATGTCGACCGTTGTCGCAACTGCTCCTACCACTTTTTTCTTTGTTTTTGTTTTTTTAAGTTAACTTTAATACATGGAACTGGCAAATTTATCAGCATGGAGTGCATTTGTTACGATAGGGATACTCTTATTTCTATTGGTGTACAATGTACTCACAATTCAATGTTTTTAACCCCGGATCCGAGCAAGCCGAAGGAGATCCTGAGGGAGAACAAAGGACGGGACCCAATGTGGCGGCCCAGGGGGGGAACGAGCTGGCGTCAGGAACAGGCTGAGAGCTCGTGCACACTAAACACCTCTCCCCAGCATTCTGCTCATCAATGTCCTGTCTCTGGAGTACAGTAGGTGGTGCAACAGCGCGAGCATTGCACCATTGGTAGCTGGTGCAACCAGCGCGAGCATTGTTCCTCTCACGCGCTCCTGCTCACCCAACTTGTAACTACTGACCATCAAATGTCGTCCTTTTTATTTACCTCGAGAGTTTACGTTGGTCATAGTCAGCGCCATTTATATTCCACCTCAGGCGAACACAGACACTGCTTTATGCGAGCTGCATGAAGCTCTCACACAGCACCAAACTCAGCACCGGGACGCTGCGCTTATTGTGGTGGGGGACTTTAACAGTGCCAACCTCAAATGCGCAGCGCCAAACTTCTATCAACACATCAGCTGCCCCACCAGGGGTGAAAGGACTCTGGACCACTGTTACACTACAGTGAAGGAT
>JAOUQZ010000030.1:441382-459948 GCA_028564935.1 Neosilurus hyrtlii
AACACATCAGCTGCCCCACCAGGGGTGAAAGGACTCTGGACCACTGTTACACTACAGTGAAGGATAGCTACAAGGCTTAATCTCGCCCTCTGTTTGGGAAATCTGACCACGCCACCATCTTCCTAATGCCAAAATATAAACAAAGGCTCAAGCAGGAAGTTCCGGCTTGGAGGGAGGTGTCACGCTGGACGGACCAATCGGTGGCTGCTCTGCAGGACGCTCTGGATGATGCAGACTGGGACATGTTTCAGCGCAGCTCTGATGACGTCAACATGTTTACAGAAGTGATTGTGGGATTCGTAGGAAAACTGGTGGACGACACGGTTCAGAATTTTATATATATTTTCTTTATTTTCTATTTTTATATTTATACTGATCTTAAACTGTAAAATCCTTTAAACAGTTTTAGTTATAGTTATTGTTATTGTTCTTTTCTTCTTGTTACTTTGGTAGCTTATTCTTCACATTTTTGGACAGTCGTACTAAGCATTTTACTACATATTGTACTGTTTATACTTTGTATGTGACAAATAAAATTTGAATTTGAATTTGAATTTCTTGCACAAGAATCTGATCTGAGAAGGATCTCTCTTGGAAATCCCCAGAGTGCTTCAGCACCCAAATGAGGTGTTTTATGACATTGCTTCCAAGAATTAGATCATCGCTTTTACTCTTCACGATGAGCGTTGGAACTGGGAAGCAACACCCAAACGCTCTCATCTGCTACTCACACACCAACAGGACTTGTATTTGAACCTGATGGGCAAAATAGCTTCAGGGGAGACAAAATTGTTCCACTCCAGGACAGGAAGCTGACGAGAGCTCAAAGAACAAGCCACTGAACCACTGTCAAGCATGGCCCAAAGCTTCATGGTGTCTTGAACCAACACATCAGAGTGAAAAAGGTTATCAGTTGCAGACAGCTTTTGCATATTATGAATAATCAGAGCAGAGTTATCACTGGTTAAAGAGCAGAACTGTGAGTACACTGACAAGGTCAAAATCACATGGATCTTGTGGGGACATGCCTTCTGGCCCTACACTACTTCCCTGTTCATGTGGGCCAACTAGTTTCCCTGCTGGTTGGAAACACCAGGCTGAAAAGCTCAAGTGTCCGCACTTCATACTGTGATGTCCTGCTAGCTGAAACTGGTTATGGGCCAGAGTATGACACTTCAAAACACCCACAGCTTGGTTGGTTTGCAGGTTTTCTGCCGACTGAGCAGACTGGCACGGTTGGAGGCGCTTCCTTCTGTGATGTTCATCCAGTCGCACCCGAATATCCGTGGCAATCCATTCATCCAGTGACAGCTCAGTATCAAGACAGTGAGTGATAAACATGACCTACAGTTCACGAGAAGGGTAGTCAAGAGTTTTTCCCTGTCTTTTTAGTCCATTTACAGCGATATCAATGGCTTTGTTAAGTCGAATCCAATAGTCAACAGCCGTCTCAGCTGGGCGGGGCTTTGTGTCATAAAAGTCAGCAAGAAGCACAAAGCCACAGATTGAGGGCCTGACATGAAGTCTAAGGAGGGTTGACTACACTGCCCAATGGTCACAACATCTCTCATCACAACTGGTCATCACAACTCTTCCCCTTCGTTTGCCCAAAACTTCATCTATCTGCTCACATAGTTCAACACCTCTCCTATTAGATAAAGCCTCATGGCTTCCTCCCACTCAGAGACTGAAATCCTGTCCATATCATCTCCCATGAAAGGATGTGGTTCATAACTATCATGATTAAGTGTCAAATTAACCCTAGAAAGATCCGCTGTTGTTGACTGTGCAATGTTAACACCACTAGCTGGAATGGATTTAAGACATGAAACGATATTCTCATCTATACTGGTCCCTAAGTGACTGAGAACATGGGCATCTCGCCTGAAAAGTGCAGGATCACCATCTACCCTAGCATCGGCAGTAGCACATGAGAGGAGTAGACGTAACATGTCTATCTTCACTAAGACCACCTAGAATAGGAAATTGGCTGGGCCAGAGATTAAAGAAATTAAATACCTCGATGGATTCACACTTCAAGTGACCCACAGATGTGTGTGTGTGTGGGGGGGGGGGATTTCCTTCACAGATCACATCAAAACATCAACATATCAATGGCATTTTCTATACTGCTATCCACACTTTTTTTGTCAGTCGCACATGTGAGCCACGCACATCACACAGGAAAAAAGATATAGTGCAAATTCTTAGGCTCTAGGTCACTCACACCCAAACTCCTGTCCCCAGCAGAAGGAAGAAAGCACAGGTGAAGCAACAGCGTGACGAGTTTTCTGTCCCACGTCGGACTGGCAAATTTGAAGACGAACGGCTCACAGCACCATTGTAGTGGCTGTGTACTCTCTCTTGCGTTGAATATTGATGATGAGAAAAACTGTATCACTTTTGGCACACGCCGTTTATTCTGGTATCTGGCAGAGGAATATCCACCCAGTCAGTCCCGGCCTCACACACTCATATATGCACACAATATAAATTAAAAAAACATTGATTAAACATTAAAAAAATAAAGCAGTGTGTTACATAAGCACTCTCAATAAATGCAAACTAATTGGCATTTTTAGAGTTGGCCCACTATTTGTTGTACTCATTTACACACACACTCATTTGCTGAACCACTTAATCCTACTGTAATGTCTACGTTAACAATTGATTATGAGTGATTACCATTTTATCTGCCTTTTATATTTTAAGATTAATTTAGTAAATTTCATGATTCTTACACTTATATAAGGATGTGTCATAAAAGGATGTGCCATGTGCTCATATTTTCATATTTCTTGGAAGCCTGTCTCATGAGCACCTTCTCTGAGGCCCTGGTCATGTTTTGACTTTGCAATTTTCACACACATTTTTTATATACACACACATTCTCTCTCGCTCTCTCTCTCTCTCTCTCTCTCTCTCTCTCTCTGCTTGAAGAATCAACAATTAAATGAGATTTAAAGCTTGTCTTGAGTGTTTGTGTCCTGTATGTTGGCTCAATCTCCATAATGCATAAGAGACTCTCATCCACTGGGGTCGGATCGAACCCAAAAGGCTAGAACTGATAGGTGATCAATTCTTACATCCTGGCTAAGTGGGATATCAAATGGTAAGTAGACTTTTAGTGTATGTCTCTTGTCTCATTTGATATGAAACTTGTGGGTACAGTGCAGTTAAGTTACAGAGTAAACTGCTTGTCCTGCTTGAGTTGAGCTTCCTCAAGCACTGTCTGTACAAGAAACAGAACTCAATATATAATATGTAGAACTCAAAATATAACTTGATGTTATAGAGATTCTCTCATTTTCTTTGTTATTTTGACATACCTGTTATACCAGTATTGCTATTTGATATAGCTGGTGGGCTCGCAAGTTCTTTTGTTCTGTTTCTCGGGTGACAGTTCCTTACTGCTGTTTGTCCTTATCTGTGTGATGTTTTGTGTTAAGTGTAAGTGTTTACCATGGGTATGATGATCCAAATTGGGACCTGGGGTATATGTAAGCAGCTATTATAAATAAATTAAAGATAATAAGAATAAAATGCATTCATCAGATCAATAAGGATGTAGAAAGGACACATCCAAGATCCCAAATTGTGACAGGTATTTTTGTAAAGTGATGTGTGTTCTGAAACCCGACCCGTTTTGAATGTGGTTGAAAACTACATATGCCACTGCCAATATTTACTCACTTTACTTGCCTTGCACTAAGAGTAATTAGAAGAGAATGTGTAGTGTTTGTAGGAAAATGTTTACATTTCTATTAAAATTACTTTTGCTAAGTAAAGCTGCTTTGCGATAATGTCAGTTGTAAAAAAGCGCTATACAAATAAAACTGAATTGAATTTAATTGAAGTCCTTGCTGTAATTAATGCTTATAAAATAATAGAAAATAATATCTGAAAGCTTTTCCTTTTACACAAGTTGGCAGTACAATGTGCCAAGTTAACCCTTTAACTTATAATGGATGTAAAAGGTATTGTTAAAAGTTTACCATCGCCTGCAAATCCTCATAAATTTGTTGATGTTCTTGGCTCCATGATTAAATACAGCCAAGTGACAGGCACATCCTTCTCTGTGTAATGGGAGAATCAGTAACAAAGAAAGTTTTATTTCAGAAAATTCTTACACTCAGTTATGAGAATGACGAACTTCTAAATTCAAATGGAGAAAATACTCCAATGTTTGAAGGTTCTCAGAACTGATTTACAGACAATTGCATACATTTTTGGAAAAGCACATTTTAGATGTGTGAAATCTTGTGACAAATAAAGCACAAGACAAATGAGCTTGCCTCCACTTCTTTAACTCATTTTCACCAAGTGTGGACCAAACATGCCTGTCTCCGACAAATAAAATGAAACAGTTAAGCTATATCTTGTGATATTTCTTAAAAACATGATTACAGAAAATGCCAAACCATAAAGCATGACATGCCTGTTCCCAAGTCCTCATAGTGACAGTACAGGTGCGCAAACTAAATTTAATGAGCAAAACAATAATGTATGATATTGTAGGAAACCTGGACCATAAAATGTGGAAAATGTGCAACCTTGAGGCAAAGGAGAATAATCCTGGATGCCACTCCACTCAATCCACTCAACCCAGTGATATCAAAAAACAGCCTGTCATACAGTGGAAAAACAAAGATCATATGAATTAGGAATGAACACAGAATCAAGGGAACTCTGTATTTAGTGCCCCAACCCCTTCAGCCCATAAGTGCATATTATGGTACTTTATCCATGCAATCCAAATTAATGGCATTTTCCTTCATTGTAGATATGTTCAGCCTTTTTTTGGCATCCTTATACACTGTGACATGCAGCCACTCCCTGCCACTTCTTTCTTTTTCAGCAAATTCGGTAGTGTGGTAGAATATCTTCTGAACAATACTGTCCAATTTTCTGTCCATAGGTCACATAACCTCGCAGTTATTGTTGATTGAGTTGATATTTACAAAAGCTGTGCTTCTTGAATTGTTTGATGAAAGGTCATGAAACTTGGCATACAGGCTTCACACAAAAAATGTGGCTGCCAAAAGACAATGAATTTGGAATAAATTCTGTAAATAATATGCAAAAGAGGAAATATCATTCACTGTTCATCATACATTCTAAAATTTCTTGTGCACAATAACAAAGCCTCATTGACAAGATATTCCGAATTCAAAAGCAATCCATAAAAAAACATAGATTCCACAAGCACTTGAACATTCCCAATATGAATTATATGTTTAAAAAATTTTATTCTCATGAACTGTGATTTCAAGTGATGCAAAATTGCACTTATATGGCTATGCTTTAACTAAATTGTGCAAACATCATAGTAATGTGTCAAATTGCAATGTTGACATAATGCTTGTTTTACTCAGTATGTGCCGTTTTACTAACCTCTGACTACTTGATGGAAAAGGTACATCAAAAAACATGGTTGCCACAATCCAGTGAAATTTGCAATAATCCCTATTTATTAAGCACCAATACTTATCACTGTTGCATGAATTATTCCGATAGTTCTTGTCCACAAGATTTTATTGGCAGAATATTCGAAATTTGAAAGCAATGTGTGAAAAACACAGATTTCACAAACACTTGAACTCACCCATATTTAACCCAATATTTTGATGTGAAAAATATATTTAAACATGTTCTTCTCATGAACTGTAACTTCAAGTGGTGCACAGTTGCTCTTGTAGGGCCTTTGGTCAATGTGTTAACTACATTTCCATGTCAGAGAACATCAGAGCCATTTGTTCATCGAATTACAATGGTGCCATGATGCATTTTTTTGGGATATTTAATTCTCATGTGGTTCTGAACTGCTATCCAGATTAAGACACAACCTGGTATGTAAAGCTCTTCCACTAACGTCTGTGTCATTTCAAAACTCCAAGGGAAATAGCTTGTGGATGCTTGGACCATGGAATTGCTGCTTTCAGCTCTATTTCTGCCTGTGATTAATCATCTCTGCTGCAGGGAGTAAAGTGGGCAGTTTCGATATTCAGAAGAGGCCAGTGCTGTGTTTTCTAAAAGTCCAGGGAACTTCCTCCTGAATAAAGACAATAACAGCCTGTCTGGATTTTTTTTCACAATGCAACAGTCATAAAATACCACCATGTATTTATTAATTTATTTATTTTGGCTTGCCAAAGGCACATACTCAATAGATTAGCTAAAATGTTCTCTGATCTAAACACAGGCTTGGAATGGTATACGGGTATGATTTTATGTGACCAGATCCGTAATATATGAATATAACTGTATATACAACTGTATATCAGGTTACATAATGATGTCAAAAATTACCTATGGTTATGGTACATACCTTGTAATATTATACACAACTTGTAAGACAAGGTACTCTCAAACAAAGTAACATGCTTGGAAAAAGTTGGCTAAAGTTGTACATTGTTTTGATAAGCTACTGAAGTGATTAGCTTGGAATAATCACACACATACATGCTCTCTGATTTTCCCATTTTAGCTCTTAGCTGATTTTGTTCTCATATAACAAGTATGCTCAAATTGCTGGAAATTGTACACGGAGAAATTAAACTCTAAATAAAATTACTCTGTATTGTAGGAAAATCAGGTAGAAGTCATGAATAATTTTAGGAAACCAGCAGGGTGACCTGACTGGTTTGATAAAGCTTAAAGAAGCTAGATAACCCTGAGAGAAGGTTCTAGAACATGGTCAAGTTTGCCAAATGAGGTCTAACTCTGTACGACTGGTTTATATAACTGTACACTGTATTTAAATACATCAGCACACTAGTGACAAGAAGATAATTCCCTGTAAATGTGTAGTAATCATAGATATATACGTGTATTATTTCAGTCCTCGGTACTACTAAGACATGTGCAAGTGTTTTAATATCAATTTCAGCAATACATCAAGGCAAAGACCTGTGGAAAAAAAATCAGAACAGTTTTCATATTTCTACTATTTTCAAATATTCAATAAAAAACAAAAACATAAGTGCTGTAAAGTAGATCTTATATGAGGTATTGAAGACCTACATTTATCCAGAACACATAAAGAAAAAACATTTCTCAGTTGTAAAACACTTGTGTTTGTGTAAAAAACATGTATTTCAAGGTATCTCAGTACCCAGCAGCATAATGCCCCCAAACATCAGGCAAACTTCTGGGGTACTTAAAGGACAAGTGGGGCTTTATGAGTTGGCTTAAAATTATAGAAGTTGACTAAATGGACAATTTCAAAAGTCACAAATTTTATTTGAATTGAAACTTAGTAGAACCATCCTCCCACCCACACCCCATTTTTTCCCTACCCCATTCCATGTGCCACATAAGGTGGCATCCCAGTAATCATTCAGGAAGCACCAGGTGCTGATGGTATGTTTACCCACAGTGAAGCACTTCTAAATTAAAACATAAAGAAAGAAAGAAAGTGTTCAGAGAAGCGCTGAGTGATGTCCAGTGTTTTTTTTTCTTCTTCTTTCTTTTATATTTTTAAACTCCTCAGCTAGTCAGCTGTAGGGTATATGTAATCAAACAAATATGGAGAAAATTATTTTTTTAAGTGATTTCTATAGACTGAAAAAAAAAAATCCATAGCTAATATTCCAACTTTGCGGTAGAACTAAAACATCAACTTGATTATTTTTATATTCAATTAAATTTTTTTTTTTTTAAAGAAAATCAAAAGTCAGCCTTCTTGTAACCAAAGTGAGCTGCTTTTTTGTCTCAACGCTTACATCTCAACACAAAAGCATCCCAGCCAGCACTCTTTCTGTAGGAAAATGGCTAGTACGAAAACACCCTAATGTATGATTTTAGGGATATTCAGTATTTAAAATGTAAAGATAGCAAAATGTTGAGAGTACACAAATCCTCTAGAAATTTCCCATTTCTGTGAGAATATTGTGTACCTCTCAGCTTTACTACAACCTCTGCATTTATAACTGAAGTACAGTGTATTTACTCTACTTGTGTGAAAGGTTCAAGTGTGCCTATTTTTATTTTAGTTCTCAGGGACAAACATGATGAGGACACCCACATTACAGCACACCATCTTGTGGTATTGGACAGCCCATGCAAAAATACAATGAAAGTGTAGAGGTATATATTAAAACTGTAGCTATTTATAAGGGTGTAACTGCTGCCACTGTTATCCATGACACATACTCACATATGGAATAAATGGGATCCTAGACGACCAACAAGCATGAGAGTGACTACACGTGCCTAGAAGGGCAGGATTCCTAAACTTATTAGCGCCTACTAATAAAACAAGAATAAATTATTAGTTTTAAACATATGCATGCTAAAATGTTCCCAGTGAATACGCTAACCCCATCACTTCCTATATGATATTAGTCTTTGAGACCTGCATCTTATGTTACAACATAACTGAATTATCCAAGAAAATATAAAGTGAACCCTTTAGGATTACCTGCAGTTACGGTCATGTGAAAATCATCTTTTAACATTACTTAAATGTAACCTCAGGTCTAAAACAACCCATGATAGGTCCCACCATGTCAGTATTTATTAATTTATTTATTATTTAACAAAAGTTAAGCCAAAATGCAGAAGGCTTGTTTGAAAAAAAAGTACACCCCATAATTCAACAGCTTGTTGAACCACCATTGGCAGTAACTTAATGTAAATACTTTCTGTATGATTTTATCAGTCTGACATTGTTGTGAAGGAATTTTTTGGTCCACTTTTTATTTGTATGTTGCTTCAGTTTGTTGATGGCTGAGGGCATTTGTTTATGCACTGCTCTCTTAAGTTCCTGTCACAGCATTTCAATCGGGTTGAAGTCTGGACATTCACTTGGCCATTGCAACACCTTAACTCTTTTCTATTTCAGCCATTTTGTTGTAGATTTGCTGATGTGTTTGGAATCTCTTTTTAATATTTCTTAAATTTGCCCCTAGGAGAATTTGTAAGACAGACTACGTCTATGTCGGATTCCTGACGCGTTCTTAAACCTCGGATTTGTTCACTGCTGTGTTCTATAACAGTGAGTCCCACTGTCTTTGCTAATTAAAAGTGTATATGAGTTGCTCCAATTACCAGATGCAAACGCCCCCTAAATCCTAATAAAGGGATATAGGGCTGTGTCCAGTGAAATGTAACAGGGGAAGAATTTGAAGTATGAGTGCTGCTGCTGCTGGAGATGAATTCCAGGTGAAATATTTTATATATATATATCAGTATCTTTAATTGTGGGGAAATAAAAAAAAGGTGGTTTGACCTAAAATCACAGGCCAAGGAAAACAAATCGGCAAAAATGATACATTTACATGCACAGTTAATTGGCGCTACGGTTATAGCTCGACTCGCCATTGAAAAGGACTACTGTTTGTGTCCCAATATACAAGCACAAAATAGGAATTAATTTATTGATTGAAGTCTACCTGACTCCGCTACGATAGTTGGTAATATGCCCACTTTCAACTTGATAATACTGGGGTTTTTTTTGTTGGTTTGTTTGTTTGATTTTTTTTTTTTGCCTGACCTAATAAATCACAGACCAAAATAATTGATTGTGGCAATTTAGTACTGTTTTGAGCTGTGAGTTGGACTGATTTACAGCTCTGTGCATTTCACACACTTAACTTTGTTGATGTGTATTATTATCATTATTATTATTATTATGTTATTTTATTCTATTCCATTTTCAATCTGTTACACTTTCTTGCTTTGATGTTCTTTCCTTTTCTATGGTGGTGTTTTTCCCTGAGGTGCATTATTATTATTATTATTATTATTTTTTAATGAAATGTAGAGATTATCTCTCTCTCTCTCTCTCTCCTTCTCTCTACTATCCAGGGTTAGCCATATATGTAACATTTCATATTTAGAAAATATTAATCTAAATCCTAACATTACAGTCTCCACTTGCTACATCTTTTTCACAGCACACTAGTGTATACAGGACGAAAATAAAATTCTACCAAGTTTTGGAGTTTGGGTAAGAAACCTGATCATGTCCACTGATTTTATTTTTTTTCCCTGGTGAGGTCTGACTGTTTTAAGTGTTTCCCTCAAACAAGAATAAGTCAGTCTCTGACTCTTTATGAATAAATCTGTGTGGGCTTCAAAGATGTGTTCTGTCCTGAATACACGAGCTATAATCTATTCTCATCACAATAAATATGCCATTGTACCAACCTTGAAAGAATTGGTTTACAGTTGCCCTGTAATAGCATTATCAATTATTATATAATGGTTTCTAGTGAACATAACTGATACGTCATGAAGTGATATTTATTTGTATGTTTTGTAACATAATTAAAAGAAAATTTTAGGAAAATAAAAACAAAGGGAAACAGTAGTGATTTTAAAACCTCTCTTCAGCACCGATATGTATGAAAGCTCTTTTGTGTTCATAGATTCTGTTCATGGCTAAAAAGAAATCCCAAATAAGAACAAATTTGTTTGTAAGAACAGTTGGTGAATGAGGCTCATTGTCCTGTTGCAAACTTTAGTTGCCAGACAGATGGGCTCATATATTTGTCTCTGGAACACTTTGGTACTCTTACTGAGAACTTTAATGATGAACCCAAAGATTGCAAGGTGCCCAGGTTGTGGCTGCAAAACAAGCCCAAGTCATCGCCCCTCCACCACCGTGCGATGATGCATATGTGCTGATACATTGTGTTTGGTTTTTGCTATATATGGTTTTCACTGCTGGTGATATAAACTCTTTTGCTACATTTTGGACTTACAGTTGTGGTATAACCAACTGGACTACATGTTGGACTGTAATGCAGTTTTCTTATACGGTTTGTATTTTATGGTTTCACCCAAATGAGGATGGGTTTCCCTCCTGGGCCTGGTTCCTCTCAAGGTTTCTTCCTCGTGTCAACTGAGGGAGTTTTTCATTGCCACTGTCGCCGCGGGCTTGTTCATTAGGGATGTGTAAGGGGTTGTAGATAAATGTTTATTTTAAAATTACTTTTACTATGTAAAACTGCTTTGTGACAATGTCAATTGTAAAAAGCACTACAGAAATAAACTGGATTGAGTTGAACTAAATGTGATCCATGTTGGCTCATCTGTTCATCTGTCTGACTTTTTAGAGAGAAGGCTTTCTCCTGGAAATCCTTTAAACGGGCTATTATTCAGTTTTCAGTATTCAAGTTCAGTTTTTCCTGTACAATGAATATGTTGGAACGACCACCCCTGGGAAGAAACTGTCTTGGACTTCAAATTTTGAAAATGAAAATGACCTTACAACCCTTTCCAGACTGATTGGCAACAACACTTGCCTCTTTGAGATCATTGCCTCCTTGGCAATGTATTTTGTACCTGAATGTTCAAAGCCAGCAAACTGCCAAAACCTGTGCTTTTATACAGGTGATCAAACTTACTGATCAGATAATCAAGTGCATTTGATGAGCAACACCTCGCAGCTAATTGTTCATTCCAATGGTGACAGTAAGGGTGTACTTAACTTTTCACACGACTTCTGCATTTTGGCTTAATTTTTGCCAAATAAATTATCAGTGAAATATGCCATGTGTTGTTGGTGATCTGAGGCTGTATTTACCTCATTTTAAAACATGGTAAGGACCAGATTATTATTTTATCATGTCCTGATACATAAAACCATGAAATTGAAAAAGGTGTACAACCTATTTTACATGAGTGTATATATAAATTAGCCATACAGTATGCTCTGGTATTCATTTAAGTTATTATATTGAACAAACATAATCTGCTTCAACTAATAACACAATTATAAACTTTCATATCCGCAATGAACACACTCATTAAACATTCACAGAGCTGGTTGAAAAGGTAAGTTAACCCTTGAATTTGATAACTGGCCAAAACTCCTTTAGGAGCAATAACCTCACACACTGCTTCTGGTAGCCGCGGGCCAGCCCTGCACAAAGCTCGGCAGAAATTTTGGACTGTTGCTTCCAGACAGAACTGCTTCAGCACACCCAAATTCTCACTCCACAGCATCACTACTGGATTAAGGTTTGGGCTCTGACTCAAAAAGCTTTTATGTTGATATGTGGTGCCCTTTTTACACCGTATATAGTTCTGTATATTGTTCTGGAATAATCCAAACTTCATTTCATTAGACAACAAATAAATAAATAAATCCCAGGAGCACTGTGCAGTGTGATGGTGGTCTTTGCCAAGCTTCACGCAGCCACGTGGGATTTTTTGGGAGAGCAGTGACGACTTCTGTGGTTTCAGCATGGGCACCCTGTCTGTTCAATTTTTTTGTGTAGGGTAGACTCATGAATAGAGACATTAGCTTGTTCTGGTGATTTCTTAAAGCCTTTTGCTTTTTCTCCTCCGTTCTACAGTAAGTACACACAGTAAGAACAACCACTTCTATGGATTTTAGCCACAGTAATGAATAATATCTATATATAATGAATATGCCCAGCTGAGAACTGATAAATGTCAACTCACAGTTAGGCAAATTGAGATTATTGAGATTAGTCTGTAACCCTTTCCAGCTTTATTCAGATCAACGGTACTTTATCACAGGTCTTTTGAGATCTGTTTTTTACAAAGTTTGGTCCACATAAGATGATGTTTGATGTTTCATCAAAAAAAATGTTTTAGTGCTCTTTAAAAAAAAAAAAAGTTCAAGTAAATCTAATCCACATCTCTAACTTACTTCGCTGATCTGAAGTCTAATTTAGTTTAGTTTAGTTACTAATTCCTGAATCCAATTACACATTGTTTCAATTATTCGCCTAAGGGTTCAGGTACTTTTTTCCAACATAAATTCTGAATGTTTGGAACGTTGCATTCAAAACAAACAAGAACAAAGCAATGATTATGTGTTATTAGATAAATCAAATGGTTCATTATTGTAATTTAAATGAATATCAGGCCATTTTGTGACAAATCTCCACAGAAATGCCGGTAATTCCAAAGAGATCACATATTTTTTTCTTGCCATACTTTTCTGCAGAAAAGTGTCGGGATCAGATCCTCAGTTCAGAACTGTAATGCTGGGTTATGGCCATTGCGTTTCCCCATGTGTGGGAGAGTTCAGTGCATCAGGGGAAGAGCAAGGTAAATGTGATGAATTAGTGAAGACATTGTTTCGAACTTTTAAAATGGCTCACTCGCTTCCAAGTGCACAAAATGGCCCTACAGTAAACCCCAAAGGATCTTTAAAGGAAATCATCCAAAAACACAAAATGTTTCACTAAAAATATTATATCAACAATCTTTTTGTTACAGTCCCTTTTTTCCTTGTAATTTTTTTTTTTGTTTTTTTGTTTTTTTTATATATTTTTTTTTGCCTTTTCTGATGGTTTCAGTTTTAAAGCTCAAGTATATCACAGGATACTATCTATAGAGGATAAGAGGGTAATTCGAGTACCATGCTACATTTTGTTTGGAGAAAGGCTATTGCAAACCATTTCTACAGCACGTACAACTACACATATGTATGTGTAACAAATGCTTCAAAACATGTCAACAAGAAACTATGTATTGTTCACTATTTAGAGTCTTTAAGGACTATCCCTCAAGTCATTATAAAGTTCTCAACATTATTCGACTTTAACTGTCCAGTTTTACAGACAAAATCTGAAAATTGCTATTCAAAAAGTAGCAAATTTGGTCAGAATCCTTTTTTTTTTGTTAAAATAAGTAGTGCTTTTGATGGCTTAAGACAGAGGTCTCACTTTGAAATAATCTCACCCAGTGGCAATCTATAGAACTTCAGTGTGCATTACATGACACCATAACTGCAAAGTCTTCACAGCCAAGTATCTCTTTCCTCCTTGGTTTAAAACATGACAGCTAGTGCTGTTACAGACAACTCAAAGTAGGACACCTTTATCAAAATACCTAAAACATGTTATAAATATTATTTGTTTAAAGTTTCCGAAAAGTCTTTAACAGGACAATATTTTATCTGTGGGTTGGAGGATATAGGTTCCTGTGTTCCTTGTAACAGGCAAATGTTTTATCAGTGAGAAATCCTTTAGGAATTCAGAGTATTTTTAATCTTTAAGATCTAGAACTCCCAGTCCAACATCTCTTCCCGATTGGCTGCTCGTTCAAGTCGATGGATGATGTTGCTAAGGTTGGCCATTTTCTCATCACGCCTCTGTGTGCTCTTGCTGATCCTGGTATTAGGATGGAGGGACTGAGATGGAGAAATGGGAGCAGAAGAAGACGGCACAGGTGAGACAGACATCATGAGGCCAGGAGAGGAGGCAGCTGAGGGTGAGTCGAGGGACACCTCAAGGCTGCTGCGGCATGGCTCTGATGATGCCTTGAAGCTCACTGGGTCCACTGGTGATTTATTTTCACCTTCAAGCGTGGTTGTGATGCTTTTCTGAATGCTATCTGAGGAAACGGATCCAAAAAGGAGTTTGTGAATGCAAGCTCCATCCTGCCTGAGACATTGAGGACAACATGACATCACGTCCTTGTTTCCAAAAGCCTGCTTGTCTTCAGTCTTCATCTCAGTGATAGGAACAGCCGTGGAAGAGCACGATTCCTGCCTGATATGCAGAGTCTCCTCCTCTTCCTCCATTTCCTGTTTGACAGTGAGTGTTGTGGAGCCATTGCAGATCTCATGGGCTTTTTTCCTTTCATCTACATCTGAAATGGGACTGCAGCTCACTGAAGGAGAGCAGTTATGCTCCACATCAGCATCATTGTCCTGATGACCTTCCACAAGGACCTCACGCCGCATTCGAGACCTGCTTACAAAATAATTCATACCATATACAAAGAGTTGAGCACCCATGAAAACAATGGACCACTTGAACTTGAACATTCTATATTTTGAATTGTATTTTGTGTACATGGTGTACATGAAAAGAGTGGCATAAAGGCTGTTGTTGTTAGCACTAGCAAGCTATGGAAGTTAATATTCTTTTGAATCTGTTTTTTTCTTTATTGTCCATACTTTTCACTAGGTGGAGCAAGAACAGCAACAATGGGTACATACAGTTAAATTATACATTTTGTATGACCACTCTCAATCTAACAGGCCAATATGTGTGTAAAAAAACAATTCTTTCAAACCTGTAGTTGTGAAACCAGTTGATGACTGTGTTGGTCTTGAGATTGAGCTGAGTGGCCAGCATTTCAATTGTGTGCTGGGATGGATAGGGCTCCTGCACGTATGCCTTCCTCAGAGCCTCCTTCTCCTCAGTATTTAGTACTACTCTGGGCTTCTTGGCTTGGCTGTAGGAACACAACTCAATTTGGGCAAGGGCTGGGCTGGAGTCTGAATGTGTTCCCGGAGAATCTGTGTCTGAGCCGGGACTTAGGCCGTATCTGCGCTTCAGGTATGCTGTAAATGCAGAGAAATGAAGCTTTGTAACTGCAGAACTCCACATTAGTGACACAGTTATCCTGTCTCAAAGCCCCACATGATATTTTCATTTCCTTTCTATTTCCTGCAGGGAAAAATGAAATTGCAGTGAAAACATTAACTTTAAACCAAACCCACCCCATGCATTAACTACCTATGTGCAACAGGTTAGTATATAGTATAGTACAGCATGATCTGTCTGGGGCTCCAGCTTGAGGAAAAAACCTACCACCTGCCCCAAGAGTGTTAGTGAGCAGAGTGCATGTGCAGGTGATCAGGCCACACACGTTACGGAGAGGACTATAAATGCATGCACAAAAAACACATTTTCCCAAAGCATTATTATTATTAATCTTGTGTTTAATAATTGCCAAGCCTAGTTTTCTTTTGTGTTTAGTTTTCCTGTGTATGACTTATTTTGTTTATTTGTTACCTGATCTTTGCCTACCCTGTGTTGTCGCTTATTTGTGCATCACCTCTGCCTGCCAGTACTTTGACTGCGAGTTTGCCTTTCCTCTGATACTCTGTTCGCATGATCCCTCAACCTATGTCTTACTCACCCTTTTATGACATTGGACTGTGGGTTGGATACCTGTTTAATACTAAACCATTTTATTACATATTTTGCATCCACATTTCACTTCACTGTTACTCCATTCTGATGTAACAAGCCTTTAAGCTCCTGTGCTTTCTGATGATTCTGACCTATGCGCAATTTATTTGTTGCTGAGATCTTGCCTGTGTTTTACTGCTTTTACTGAACTACGTTTGTTTATTTTTCATGTCTGGATTTACACGTGTTATTCCTGTTTGCCAGTGAACTTGATCTTGCTGTGGATTATGTTTTCTGTGAACCTTTAACAAACCTTTTTTATGTTTTCCCTGGCTGATGTATGTGTGTATATATATATATTTGTATTGCATTGTTGGGGCATACATCTGTATCAGTGTGATGTTGACTGGGTGGCTCTTGAGTCGAAGAGTGATAATCCTGTGTTGTACCTGATTGTACCCCATGAATGCTGAATGCCACATCTCTCGCCACCACAAACCTGACTCCGCTCCGCCTGATGTTTTCCCCTCCTGAGTAAAAGAAACAGCTCACCACTCTGGTCTCACCGTCTCATGTATACTATAAACCTGCCTTGACCCATCCACCAGTGCTCTGCCACGGCCAGTATGCTCACACCGCAAAGTCTCAATTCGGACAAGGTCATGTCTAACTTGCCTGCGGTAAGCTCCTGTACATTCCACGTCGCGATGGTTCCCGTCTAGGAATATCAGATGCAGGGCTCCCAACATCAGGGTTTGGCCGTTCCCTGTCATGATCAGTTTGATCAGATTTACTGGGAGCAGCCCTCTCATCTTCCGTGGTAGCCAATGTGGCACCCTCTGGCCAACGGGTCTCACCGTCTGGCGCCTTATCTTTTCTGCCTCTATGACTTAACCTCATGTTGACTCTCATGACAATATAGTGCGGTAGGTTGTCAGCATCTTTCCACACCAGAGATTGTGTCCCTGAGCCTTCATCCTTGGTAACTCATCTACCCTACAAGAAGCCACTGGCCACCATGTTACAGTTCATCCTCCCCTGGAAACTGAAGCTGATGACTGCCCTATGCAGCTCATCCATCAGAAGCCGTTGTCCACTAGGCACATAATGTAGGAGTGTACGTTTTCTCTCACCAGTCAGGATCCCTGCTAGCTAACCTCATGTAGTTCCACCAGCAGGTCACTGCCATTGCCCAGGGTTTGGCTGCAGTGGTGCCTGCGTGACTACAAGGAGCCACATGTGAGGGCTGGGTAGGAATAGCTTAGCCACCCAATATATATACATATGCATATATGGGGGCAGATGTAACCTAATGGTTAGATAAGCGGCTTTGGGACCGAAAGGTCGCTGGTTCGATTCCTGAAACAGCAGGAAAAATGTGTGGTGGTGGGGGGGAGTGAGCTGCACCTCCATTGCAGAAGTGCCCTTGAGCAAGGCACCGAACCCCCAACTGCTCTCCAGGCACAGCAACGTGTGTGGCAGCCTACTGCTCCGAGTGTGTGTATGTGCTCACTGTTTACGAGTGTGTTCACTTTGGATGGGTTAAATGCAGAGGCAATAATTTCCTTTATGGGATTAATACAGTATAGCAAAATAAAAAATAATAAAATATCAGGTTGGGGAAGTAGCAGAAGTACACTCACCAAACACTTTTTAAAAAAACTAATCATATAATTCTATGCTCTGCCAATCATGTGGCAGAAACAGAATGCATAAACGCATGCGGATATGTTCATAATAACCGGAATGGGGGAAAATGTATTTTAGGGATTTTAAATGGCATGATCAATGGTGCCAGATTGACTGGGTTGATTGTATCTGTGACCACACTGTACAACTGCGGTGTGCATAAGAATCATATTAGAATACACATTAAGTTGAACCTTGAACCAGATGGTTCTTGGATACAAGCCAAGAAAGCTGAGGCTGCAGTGGGCACAGGCTCGCCAAACCTGGACAGGTGAAGATAGGGTTAGAATTTAGTGGCATCATGAATCCATGGACTCAGTATGCCTTGTGTCAATAGTCCAGGCTGGTATAGGTAATGTAATAGTGTGGACAATGTCTTCCTGCAAAAAAACCCATATGTGATCCTCCAGCACAAAATCAGTCAGAACTCACATGACCCAGGTAAGCGGCTCATAGAATAACATCATCTTTCATTTCCCACTTCCTACTTGGAGGCTGCTTATGTCCTAATGTTGGACGCTGTTAGCGGTTAGTGTGCACATGGGGTTGGGGAGCTGGGGGTTTCTTAACTAGTTTTAGAGTGTACATAACCATTAGGAGATGATAATTTCATACAGTACATTGTACACTCTAAAACTAGTTTTGAACTGAACACCCGAACCACGTGCACGCTAGCCGCTTACAGCGTGCGACATTAGGACATAAGCAGCCTCCAAGTAGGAAGTGGGAAATGGCCACTTACTTGGGTCATGTGAGTTCCGACTGGTTTTGTGCTGGAGGGTCACATATGGTTTAGGCACACCTGGGGAAAGATCCCTATTTCAGTTTCCCAAAGCAAAAAAATGCAATTTTTTTCTGATTTCTTTTAACCCACTAAACAAGGAAAAAAATAGCAATTATAATGTCACAAAATGGGCGGCATGGTGGCGTAGTGGTTAGCACGTCTGCCTCACAGCAAGAAGGTCCTGGGTTCGATTCCCGGGCTCGGGGCGTTTCTGTGTGGAGTTTGCATGTTCTCCCTGT
>JAOUQZ010000030.1:467296-483885 GCA_028564935.1 Neosilurus hyrtlii
GTGTGTGTGTGTGTGTGTGTGTGTGTGTGTGTGTGTGTGTGTGTGTGTGTGTGTGTGTGTGTGTGTGTGTGTCTTAACAATATGGGGGAATTTAAACTTTATTATTTTACACTGACCAGGTTAAATTATTGTGACACTTCATACAACAAATCCAATTCTAAATTTTGAGCCAGATCAATCAATATTTACTACTTGCTCAACACGGCCAAAGTTTACCAGCTAGGTGCCAAGTCTAGCGTGAAAGAATATATAATGCGATCTTGGAATTGGATCCAACTTTTCTTTAAAAGGATCCACAACAATGGGAAGCATAACAATCATACAAAGAGGCTCAAGCCATCGTGCATTCCCTGCAAGTTCATTCATTTTCTGAATTGCAGTAACAACCCAGTGACAGTGGGGCTTGAACCCCCAACCTTTGGATCAGTAGTCCAGCACCCTTCCACTGGGCCATCACTGCCCCTGCTTTCCGTGCGAGTGACAAATGATTTAGCAGAAAGAGCAGCGGCTCTCATGCAGTCATTCAATGAATCTCTGGCCCCCAGTGAAGAACAGAAACAGTTTTTTTTGCAAGTGGTTGAACACCACCAAAGTAAATTCCCAAAAGCAGTAAAGGTAATTTGTAATTTTTTTTACAAATAAAAGCTTAATTTTCCTCAATATGTTGCATATGGTATAACTATAAGTTCTAAATTCACTCCGATTTTTGTCAAATTTGTCATGCAGCCTGTTTCTCCCATATGGCACACAATGAAAACCTGGCCAGCACTGATTTCAAAACTTTGAAGTTTAGACACACCCTAATATATACAGTGGCTTGCAAAAGTATTTACCCCTTTGGCATTTTTCCTGTTTTCTTGCATTACAACCTTGAATTAAAATTAATATTTGGAGGATTTTTATCAGTCAATTTCCACAACATGCCTAAACCTCAAAATGCAACATATTTGCTATTGTGAAGCAAACAAGAAATATTACCAAAAAACCCTGTGAAAATTTGAGGGTTCATAACTATTCGGCCCCCTCCCCCCAAATATCAGTACTTTGTAAATCCACCATTTGCAGCAATCACAAGGTCTATGGGCTTGGCACATCTAGACACTGGGATTTTTGCCTATTTTTCAAAGCAAAACTGCTTCAACGCCTTCAAAAAATCTCTCTTCCTCAAAAATTTGCCTGTATACAGCACTATTTCTAGTTCCCTCAATTCTGACCCGGTCCCAGTCCCTGCTGAAGAAAAACCCCACAGAATAATACTGCCACCACCATGATTCATTGTGGGGTTCTTGGGGTGATGAGACATGTTTGGTTTGCACCAGACATTGCATTTTCCTTGAGATGGCCAACAAGTACAATTTCAGTCTCACCAGACCAGAGGACCTTCTAACATATACTGTGTGTTCCAAATTATTATGCAAATATGAGTTTGCTTTATCTGTAATAAATAAGATTTTTATTTTGGAAAATATGGTACAAAAAAAATCCAAAAACTGCCAAATAATATTGCGAATATGTATTTTTAATAAAAAAAAAACTTAAATTGAGTAACAATCAGCAAAAAAATCTATTTAGATTATTAGCTTTAACGCCAAGAGGGTAAATACTTTGTTTGTATATCTTTTTAAAAAACATATTATTGAGAAGTTTGGATACAAGAAGTGCATCTGACTATTGTATCATAGATTAATCATATTCTAATACTTTAAAAAATATAAGGGACTTTTCCACTTGACAAAGTCTGAACAAAAAACAGAATTGTGATTTTGTTGTTAATGACATGTTCTGTAACCAGTACCCTGTTTTATTGTAAGTTCTGATTCCCACAACATACACCACCTTAAAAATAAGAAAACAAAAAAATTAAGCCTCAAAATAATCTTGTTGTATTTTTTTTAGGAGTCCCGATGTGTTATGTGTCATCACTGAAACACTTATCATTTTATTTTTGTTTTAATATATTTTCTTTGACAATGTTTCTACATCACAAAGCAGCCTACCAACCCTAGAGGAAATCGCTATCTGCTCTCTCATGTGTGCATAAGCTCTCTGATTACCACAATAGGCTAATGAGCTATACACATACAGGACAAGGAGGGATGTATGACGTCCCTCCCACCCAGAGGGCATATACCATATTGCTTCCTTAGCTCACTGGCTGAGGCATCGTCGGGATTTTACTTCTTCCCTATTTCGTGACTATAGGATGAATACTCTTTTTTATTTGTGCATGTGCTGTAAAAATACCTTTGAGTGTAGCAGGGAATTTGGATATATTTTTTAAGAGGAAAGATAAAATCTTGGGCTGGCCTGAGACATACCTCTTTGGCGAACCTGGATGGTGCGCAAAGCCAGGATGTTCTGTTCATCAGACAGGAACTGCTTCATCTTGATGAAGGGCTCCTTGCCTTTGACTGTCAGCTTCCTCCATGGTTTGGGCCGAGCCAGAATCTCACTGACAGAGCCTTGGGAGAGACCTAACACATAGTGCCCAAACACTCGCTGGCCAATGTTATGTTTAAGAAGCTGTTCTTTCACCTGATAGGCTATCTCTGCCGTGTCTAGCTGATCCTCATCCCCACCGCCTGAGCTTCCACATTCTGACTGGTCACTAACTAAGCCGCTTTCTGTGACAGAGGGCCCCGAAGAGCTTGGATTGGCTGACATGAGGGCAGCTTTTGCAACAAACAGAGCAGTGGGAAATGCCATGAGTGGGGTGCCATCATTCTTAAAGTGAGGAGAGAGGAGCTGCTTCTGCAGGGCGGGGCCTGTAGCATGTTTCTCACTGGAGAATGGTGACACAGAGAAAGACCTTGGAAAGTCATGGGTCCTGGGGTTCCCATCAGAATTGACTGGTCCTGGACTGGAGGAGGATTGGCGGTCTATTGGTAATGCTCCTGGAGGAGAGGAGTATGAGCTCATGGGCCGTGTCAAATCCCTTCTGGAATCACCTGATTGGTCTTGATCTGAAACGACACATGAACCCATAAGGGAAGGAAGTCAAGGAAGATCACACATGTATATTGTACCTACATCCACTAAGCTACAATACTGAACATGTATTTAAAAGATTATCATCTTACCAACATTTTGGACTCCAGCTTTGTCCAACAAAAATTTATTGGAGTGTAAGAAAGTCTGTTTGTCAAGTATCAAAGCATCTGCAAGTTTGTTCGAGTCCTGCACACATGCACACATGCATAAACACACAGACCAAAAAAACAAACAAACAAAAAAACAGTCAACACAGATTTGTTAATGCTAATTAAAAATGATGTACATCACCATTTATAGATGATGGCTAACAAGGTGTTTACTTGCTCATAGAGGAGTTTCTTCATTAACAAACCAAAACTACTGAAAGAAAAACAAAGGGGCTTCTATTATAAAAGTAAACTCATCTATCTATTGTTTTAGGTAGTGGCAAACATGCCAATATATCCTGTAACTGAGAGTGAAATGAACCATCAGCATTGAAAGCTCGCAAATCTTAAAGCAATTTTCTCACCTGAGAAGAACTCCCATCTGCCGGTGTCAGTTTCATTGTTTTAAGAATGCTGTAGGAGGAAAAAGAAGTCAAGTCTGTCGTAATTTGCAGACACTGTCAATAGTGACCCACAAACATTATTAAAAAGAGACGTTATTTTAACCTGAGTTCAGTTTTGATTTCTTCATAGTCCAACTGAGACTGCAGTTTAACCTCTAATTTCTGCAAAAACACAGGAAGAGTATATTTCAGATCATGTGATATTTTTTAGTTACAGTAAAATTATGCAAATGAAACATTTACAAAGAGTTTTACTCTTTCCAACTAACCTTAAAATGCACACCAGCCAAACTAACATTTAAAAAAAGATTAAAGCATAGTTTTTAATACATCACTCTAACTTCAATTACACCACCCCCAAATTCATTTGTGCACTACATGGTGCTACGTTCTTCCTGTTACACACCCACTGAAAAAACAATTACTACTTTGCAGCCTCCAGATCTGTAGCTGTAAACCTGGTTAACATCTTCTACATGATACATTTTTGCCCCACTTACTTCAATCGCTTCTGTCTTACAGGCCAGCTGGTATTCAAGATCTGCTAGCTGACTTGCAGAGGAGTCCTGCACTTCCTGGAGAGTGGACTGCAACCTCTGGACATTCTCAAATAAGCCAAGAATCTCTCTATCTTTGGAGAAGAGCACTGCTTCCAGCCGTGATCGTGAACACTTGTCCTTCTCGTAGCTTTCTCCTTTCCCCTGAAATGGGCAATACAGCAGAGCAGCAAACCAGTGAATCAGGAGGGAAAAAACATGAAGATCTTTTTTCATCTTCAGAATGCCTGCCTCCATCCTTTCCTATAATCATGTTATTTCAAAGCTAATGAGGAGTCAGAAGCTTGAAGAATTTGATTTATGGTACAAACAGTATTGAAAAGTGACTTTTTTTTCTGTATGAGTTTGACTCGAAGGCCTTTGGATGACTTTGGGTTGAATTGAGTATTTTCTCTTGAATCTTTTGGTGAAAGTAGGGAATCACTTGTACCTCACTGGGACCCTCATCACTTGCTTTAGAAATGATGCAACTGCTGGTTAGCTGGTCCCTCATTTGCTCCACCTCCCTCTGGGCCAAATCTGCTCTCTGTCATCAAACATGTTTCCATCAAACACAATTCAGATTAGAATTGCCTTTTAAACATCACAAATAATTAATCAAAGTTTATCAATGAAGCTACAATGCCACAATTTGAATATAACGTTTACAACAAGTGCATGTAAAGTAAAATAAATTAATGACTCAGGGTAAAAAGCTCAAAAAACAGTCAAGAGCTTAATGTGCAGGTAGAGCCTGAAATAAATTCCATGTACAGTCACATTAAACTATGGTTACAGCTCTACTAGGGCATTGAACTGCTGCCTTTTTCCCAATATACAAGCACAAGATAAGAGTCGATTTACTGACTGTATGTATGTTTACTGGTTGTAGGGTTAAGTATGTCTGACACCACTAGGATATTTGGCCACTTTCACCATGTTAACATTGGGATTTTTTTTACTTAGTAAATCACAGACCAAAATAATGGACTGGTGGCAAATTGATACCAGTTTTGATACCAAATTGATACTGCACGTTATTTCTTTTCCTAATGCACGTTATTTTTTATGTACATTATTATTTTAAAAATGATATGCACGGAGATGATCTCTGTTACCCTCCTCAGTCTGCTCTATCTCTTAACCAATTATTTAGAGAATGTAAATCAATGTCCTAATATTGCCATATCCACTTGTTACCTATTTATCACAGGATTGCCATGAATAAATACAATAAAGTCACAAGATATTTCTCTGATGCTTCTATTCACATTTCTAGAAACTAACCCATTTTAAATTAAGGTTGAGAACTCACGGTTAAAGAGAGAGAAGGATGTTTTTAATTCACGAATAAACTCTTAGAATAAGATTTTATATATATATATATATATATATATATATATATATATATATATATATATATATACATACATAAACATAAAACTCTGCATGTTTGGGAAAGAAACTGAAGTTGGACCGTTTTCAGGTACTTTTACCGAACATGGATTTACTCCTGCATTCTTTTAAATCCATCGTCATTCATCTGTTCCACCCCTTTACAATACAATTTACTAACAATAATTTGACTTTCTTCACTGTCATGTAAAGGTACTCAAAGACTCTCCCACTCATTGTCTTTCTGCATTCATTCTGCTGAGGGTGATGTTTATTTGCACGCACTTTCTTTCCCAAACTGTTTCACGGCACAGTCACACTTGGCCTGCTAATTAATTTTTCCCCCCTGAACATTTATCTAAAAGGTGAAGGGAGGGAGGGAGAGAGAGAGAGAGAGAGAATGGAAAATCATGGCTGAGAGAAAAGGAAAAATGGCAGCAATCAGTACAATGAGATAACTAACAGGCATATCACGCTTTTCTCTCAGCAGCTATCGCTCTGTGCTGTCTCATGGCCCTCTGCTACCTGCAGACGGCTAATCACGAAGCCCTGAGAAAGCGGAGGGCGGAGGGCGGGTGGTAAGAGGAAGAGAGGCCACAGGGGCTTCTAATTAATCCTGAGACTTGATTACAAAAGGTGATTACCTTAACAAATACAGGATCGTCAAAATCAGTGACAGAATAGAAATGCTCACCTGGTTGGCCTTCTCCAGGTTCGTCTTGAGGTGGGCCAGTTCCTCCACTCTGGAACACACACAACACACAATCCATATTAAGAATAATCTGGAAAATAAGATGAATATTCACAACCATTAAGGCTTCGATTTCAATCCATTTTTATATTATATTTAGTTGGGGATATAAAGCTGCCTTAGTTACAATTTTCCATCCCCAACAATTCATCAAACAAGAGCCGAATTTCTAAACTCCCACAAAGATGGTACGAGTATTCAAAAGTCTGCAACTGTAACATCTAAAAAAACACACACACACGAAGAGACAAGAAATCTTATCATTAAAACAGAATGAGTCACATCTATCGTATATTATTCGACATCATATCTCAACATGCCTACACACTCCCAACAATCAGAGCACTCATTTGAATAGTGTCTCGGGGAGATTATTCATAAGGTTTGTTTGAAGTTGAACAGTTTCCCCTCAGTCATCAGGGAGCTGATTTTCAAAAGGTGGAGAGGCTGAATAATGAGGAAGACTGAAACTCTGATTAAATACATGGATCTCTGAAGTTCTTGTAAACAAAGATTTACTCTATATTAGACAGCATTTGCTTGAAGCGTAAATGCATTGAGTTGAAGCATATGGTGACTCTGTATCAAATTAAATCATATTTAAATATGAATTATCCATTCTGTCTCTGGATGAATAAGTGTCTTTACTAATTGTTGTTTTTAAGGTCACGCAAATGCACTGTCTCTTTTTCATAAACTTACAACAAGAATAATTTACTTTAACGTGTGGAATTTAAATTGTTTGTGTCAAAGGAATAGTGTGGATACCACAGACATGACCAGAGAATTCGAAGTGATCCACATTTTTGATAAATGTGAATAAATGATGATAAATTTCTGATAAAAGTCTGTGAATGTGAAAACGTCAATAAAATATCTATTTTGAACTATTGAAAAAAAATTCTTTAGATTGTTAGACTACAATGCTAAATTTCATAACATTATATCATTTCTGAAGGTTTTTTTCTTTTTTTTTTTTTTCGTCCTGTTGCTAACAACATTAAGTGATTGTTCTATGAAAAATACAATTATTGACTTTTACCAGAACCAGCAGAGCCACTTTTAGCACTTCTAGGAATACGGGGGCCCAAAAAAAAGAGGGACATGAGGGCCTTTCTTTGACTCATCAAGGTACAAGCCCACAACACCCTAAGCCCCCCCATTAATATTAATATACTGTAATAAATTAATGTATGACATTAATATACTGTATATGACTTCAAGGATATAAAGGTCATTGGCATAATATTTTCATGACAATTTAAAAGTCCCTAAAAGTTTATTGATTATCATTTGCTGGTATTTTTCAGAAAAGTGTTTTAATAGATGTTTCACTATCTTTTCCTAGTTATTGTGACAAAGTTGATTGAATTTAATACCTTAGTTGTGAAAGACTATAAAAAGACAAGCCATAACGGAAGAAAACTGCATATCTCGCTTTGATATTTGCCCACGACCTTTAATACAGTTTATATAATTAAATAATTATTTCTACTAACTAAGAAGCTAAAACGTTGTACGAATGAAATTAACAACCTTTGCTGTGCTGATTTCACAAATTTTTCATTGATTTTATTTAACTTTTATTTAACTATTTAACGTCTATACACTTTTATAAGTAAAAAACAATGTCTTACTTACAAGTTGCACAGAGTAGCTGTTGTTGCTAGCAATAGCACATCACTACCTGACTACCTAATTCACCAAAACAACTCGTCAGTGTAGCTTGTCACCACTATCTCGTTCTTCATTCTTCTCCACCATTTCTTGCTGGTGCTTTTTTCTTTTTCTTTTTTGCTTTCTTAAGGGTACACATGTTTCATATTTTAGTTTTTTTGTTATTAACTCGGCCGCTATGTTAAACACATGCTACTCAGCCACATCATGTCAGTTTGCTGCTGCCTGCCAGTGTTCCGGTTTAACTGGTTTTCATGTTAACTGGTGACATTAACATGCATTAGAATAAACTGATATCATGTAAACATTGCATTGAATGTTACGATCAAACACAACACAAACATTGAACTGCACAATAACAGACACCAGATAACACAGCCAGTCATGTTAACTTGTTACTGATACACATTAAGATGGGTCTATCTGTGCTTTTGGGAGAGAGAATATAACTATAAATTATTCAGTGTTTCTTCGGTGGACTGGTAGCTCAGATGGCTCGGAGATGTGCAGGTGCATGACAGACTGTTTTAACCCACAGGATCGCATATTTTTGCTTGTATCATTTGTGTTGGCGCAACACAGACACAACACATGTTTAACTTTATTATACAACAAAGTGGGGCATCATATTTCATTCTGATTCAGATTTTTAGTCTTGACAAATCTGCAGACGTCAAACAGAAGTAAGGAAAATGTCGGTAGAAAAAGCAGAAACTAAACATCTGTAAGCCAATGTCACCAGTTAACCTGAAAACCAGTTAAACGGGACCACGGGCACTGGCAAGCGCCACTACAGACTAATTGACTCTAACAACAGAATAGTGGGTGCCCCTTTTAGGTGGTACCATCGCTTGTGAACAAGATCCTGAGATACTTGAACTCCTCTGCCTGAGACAAAAGCTTGCCTTTAACCAGGGGGAAGGAACCCACCCCTTTTCACCCTTTTGAGAACCATGGCCTCAAATTTTTAAGAGCTGTATTTTATCCCAGCAGATTCACACTCAGTTGCAAACCACTCCAGTGGACACTCAAAGTCATGGTCTGAAGAAACCAACACAACCACATCATCTGCAAAAAGCATAAAACTCCCAAACCAGACACACTCCTCTCCAGGACTACACCTTGAGATCCTGTCCATGAATACCACAAACAGGATCAGTTGCAAGGAGCCACCCTGGCAGAGTCCAACACATACTGGAAACAAGTTCAACTTAGTGGCAAGTATGCCGACATTCCGCATTTCATGAACAGCAGCCTCAATATCCCATGCCCCTACAGCACCTGTCACAGAATCCTGAGAGGACACGGTCATAGGCCTTATCCGAGTCTAAAAATACTCCCATGACCCCCACAGTAACTCTAAAAGGGTAACGTGTTGGTTCACCTCTCCATGACCAGGACAAAAGCGACACTGTTCCAAATGAATCCGAGATTAGGCAACGCCATGGAGTAAACTTTGTTGGAATTGAGATTTGCCCCAACCTTTACTTGTTCAATAGGAGTCCAAGCCTGAACACATCTATATGCCCATAATCATAGTCATAGCGCCACCTCCACCTACTAGCAACAGAAAATGTAATGTTTTATATTTAAATGTACCCCTTCTGGTCAGCAAAGTTCTAAGACCTGTACCATAATAAAATGTAAAGGTTTGTGCTTGCCTGCCTGTGGTGGCATGAAAATTTTAACTACACATTTTAATGCCTTGCCATGGAAAAGAAAGTTGTTGTAAGTCAGATACAGTATAAATTGTTTAATCTGTATCAGATGTCACATTTAATAACAAAGTTAAAGAAAGAAGTTCTGTCCTGAACACATCCTCATTCCTACAGCTCATATTAAAGTATAGGTATAAGACCACCAAATGGCAGCAGAAAATTAGATATGTTACCCTTTAAGCTACCCCTCTTGGCTGGGTGATTCACCTAAAATTTGCATGCTTAACTTGTTCTGCCATGACGATAAGTTCCGTTAGAGAGGTATGCTCACAGACTGATGAAACCTAGCAGAGGCGTCAGGTTATATTGGATATCGGTGTCTGGATTGGTCTTGGCAAAATGGCTGAATAGAGCTCCATACAAAAATTGTTCAAACCAGTGCACACCACATATTCCACCACATATCTGACCTACAAGGATGAAATGTGGCAGGTACATGTAATAGCCCATTATCTACATAAAAAAGGTCTAAATCCTGACCCCAAGTGGAAGTTTGCTTTCTTGGTTTAAATGTGCATGTTTTTATTTTTATTTATATATTTCTTTCATTTGTATAGTTTAACAAACTCATTCAACAAAATTCAACAGATCAACTTAAAATATGGTCAGTTTCATTTTAGGACATTTTGATGGTCATTTGCTTTTAGTCTCCACTGAACAGTGTGGATGTAGCAGAATGGTAAATTGTGATGTTTCCTCATGAGATTGTTGTAACTCAGATACACAATGTGTAAAAAAACTCCACAATTTTATGATTATTGGTATTCATATTCCTACCACAACTGCTACTCATAGAACTGAACAAAATGAAACTCTTAACATCTTGTTTGTTTGTTTGTTTGTTTAATTATAATCCCATGTAAAACACTCTTGTGGTAATGTTGATCAGTGAGTCCATGACACTTACAACATGGAGGCTACAATAAGACAACAAAATGTTGTTTCTACGTTATTCACTTCTGTTGTAAATACATACGTCATTTCAATTTTATTCAGTTTTGGACAACCGATTGCTTCCTTACTTAAGACATCACAGTGCCATTAACTGTCCCTCATCCTCATTCTTACTCTGACTTTCTACCATCCACAGTGAATAACTCCAAACATAACCTCCCTGTATGTTCTCCACACAGTGCCTCCCTTAACTCTATGACTGACTCTATGTGATGCTGCATACAACAATATGCACATAATTGGATATATCTTGCTTTATACATGACCTCTTCACTTCAATATATTTTTGCTACCCTCTGCACAACCACATCATGCCATAAATTACATTACACTAACATACTGGAATGCACTTCATATATACCGCCCTAACCCTAATTAGTGCACCTTTTTGTCACAACTTACTGCCACAACAACTAACACTTCGGACTTGTGTACTGCCATATTTTCCGGTACGCCTCATTTCTCACATCTGTTTCATGCCATGGAAAAAATGAAGAGACCACTTTTAATGGAGATTCCCATGATAAGTGGTCTCTTAGTATCTCTATTCATATTGTAGTTGTATACTGCATTGTATATTGCAGTTTCCACCTCAGTTCCAACAACATAAATACTATCCTGTTCAGGCACAACACATCCTGTTAAGAGCTTACTGATAAATATTTCCCCAGTGAAAGCCAAATCACCACCATTGCTTCATCCCACTGCCATTACAGCATAAATCATGTAATATGTTTTATGTGCTTTTCATCCTACAATCCGAGCTTCACATTTTCTGGCCTTACTGTTTTCATGAATTTCCAATGCAACAACTAAAAAAAATTGTCCAACCTGTGTTGGGGGCCGTGGCATGGGGATGGTCACAAGAGGAGCAAGTGGTGCAGCTGCTGTCACTCCTGACAGGCAGGGCTCAGCTTACTGCCATGCAGCTTGCCCTTCCTCCATGACTGTGCTATTAGGAGCTGAAGCAGGCCACGCTCCAGCACTTTGGCAGCTTACCTGGGCAGCAATGCCAAGGCTTCCAGTCGTTGGCACTGGAGGAAGCTGGCCAGCTTTTCATCTTTGCCCAGTGGCTCAGCAATGCCTGCAGCGGATGGCTACTTCCCACAGCCAAGCACAACACTGAGAAGATGATTGACAGAACGATGCTGTAGCACTTCATCTCAAGGCTGCTGGTGGGAACAGTGGACTGGGCCTAATGTCATTGGCTGGCAACACTGTAAGCAGCAATTGAGTGTGCAGAAGATTATTTGGCAGCATTTCCAATGGCAGACAGCCCCCTGCTTCTTCTCTCTCTCTTCCCCATCCTACCCCTGTGTCTCCTTCCTTTTTCCCTATACTGGTACCCTGAAAACAGGTGCTATCCTCACCGATTCCTGCTCCCCATACCTGTTTTCCTAGCCTCAGTGTGTGTCTACAAACCAGAAGCTTCTAGTGCAGAGTTGGCTGGGGAGGCCATCCCAGAGCCATCTATCTATGGAGAAAGCTGGGGACAGAAACTGTCCAGGGGGATTTCACACTGAAGCAGATGTAAAACGTGACTATAAGACATGCTTTGACTAAGTTAGAGCAAATTATAGTCAAATCATCCAGCCTAATGTTGTGTGAAGCCTCCTATATTTTTGCATTATTAAAGATCAGTTGTTGATCCCAAAGAGCCACAGAGAAAAGCTTTTCCATGTGGCTCATTGTAACCTTGTGGTACTTGGGGCATGTCGATCTATATAATAGCCTATTTTAATCATGATGTTTGTCAGGGGTATGTGGATTGTCCAGAATGCCAGCTGGTTAATCCACCAGCCACTTCAAAAGTGCCATTGAACCTGATTCCTTTGATTCTAAAGATAATTCATGATTATGCATGTAAATTTGAATCATTATACAGTCAGAAGCCACGTGGCATGTTGGACGTCATTTGGTAAAATTAGGAGGGACCTTCAGAGAATAAGAACAAAATTCAGTATGTTCTTGACCTGAAAGCAAAATCCACACAGTCACCTAACCAAGAAGAATTTGCTGCAGGCTAAGAAACATCAAGCCTGACTTTTTATCAAGAGCACATTTAAGGGAATTTACACTGGGACACAAAGTGCTTGTGTTACTGCCCACATCAAGCTCTAAATGACTTGCAAACTGGCAAGGGCCATTTGAAGTCAAAAAGCGAGTAGACTGTGAGATTAAATGCACAGATAAAGGGGATGCATACAAAATATACCACCTTAATCTCTCGAAATTGTGGAGAGAGGAGGTTCTTCTCTCTCTGGGGACAGCAGCTCAGGGCAGTGCTGAGCTGAGGCCAGAGATTACCAAAAATGCGGCCATTGTGGAGATCACTTCTGGCCATCCCAGAAGGCAAAGGTTGCACGAGCAATACACGGATGTGTTCTTGCCTCTACCTGGTAGTATGAACCATACGGAACACCACACTGAGACACCTCCCAGTGTGGTTGTACGCAACTACCCATATAGACTCCCTGAATGGCCATGCATGTTATGGGTGTAATCTAGGAGTCTCACAGTAACTGGAGCAGCCCCGTGGTCTTGGTACCCAAATCTGATTGGTCAGACCAATTCTGTGTGGACTATAGAAAAGTCAGTGCAGTGTCTAAATTCGAAGCCTATCTTATGCTCTGCATTAATTATCTGCATGATATTATTTTTTTATCCTGATAAAAAATTGCCTTTGCCACACTGTTTGGATTACACCAATCTGTGACACTGTCTTTTGGGTTATTTGACGATGGACCCATACAAAGCCAAATAAAGGCAGTTTTGTGTGGGGGCCCATCATTGCATGCACCAGACTTTTCTCTCCTTTTGTTCCACAGACAGAGAGGACTGGAGGCCATTTGTTCTAGGTCATGGAGGGGCAGGAACACCCCATGCTGTCAGCTGCAACTCTCCGTGAGGGAAAGCAAGTATAAAGCACTATAGAGAAAGAGTGCCTCGCCATCAAGTGGTTGTTCTCTTCTCTCTGGTACTAGCTACTGGGGTGCCCTTTAATGCTCTGTTCAGTTCACGCCCAGATCCAATGGCTCAACCACATTAAGGAGGCCACCACATGGTTCACTCAGTCTTATTTTCCTGAAAGCCATTTAACCTTTAAGCAGCCAACGTGCACCAGGAGATAATACAGACTTTCTCATCAAGGTTTATTACCTTAATAAGGCAAATTATACTAAGAGATACAACTCATAAAATCCAGAATATACAAAATATTAAAAAATAATAATGAGAATGTTTTACTTCTATCTTAAATAGAAGAATAATAACTAAATTTATTTTTACAATTTGTTTTCCACTTGTGCCTGTTTAAAGGCTAATTTGTTATGTTTGTGACAAGGGTGGCACGGTGGCGTAGTGGTTAGCACATCTGCCTGACAGCAAGAAGTTCCTGTTTGATTTCCGGGCTTGGACTTTTCTGTATGAAGTTTGCAGGTCTGGTGAGCTATTCAGGGTGTTTCAGAGAGAGAGAGAAACAACAGACTGGAGATTGAGTGAGATCTGGGAGCATGTGTGTGACTTTCGAGTATAGTGCCACTATCTGGTAAGAGAAACAGTGTCCTTCTCACATATTTCCAATATATCGCTTCTTGTTCTTCATGTGCCATGTCTTTTCCAGGCTACAGCTGCCACTGAGCACCAAGTGCTCATGGTTGTCTTGGCATATTACATGAGGTTGGTCTGCGTTTGCCTTTCCTTGTGCCTCATGCACAGCACCTGGCATTCTAAGGTGGTCTACCATTCAACTCTTAATAAGGTTCAACCCCTGCTCAGCTTCAGTGGTGGGATCAGGCATTTACAGAGTAGTATGGGGTCAATATTTCTCCTAAATGTGTCAGAGGATTTTTCACCCATTTTAGTTGAATTACTGCAAACAATTACCAGTTTTTATAGATTAATTAAAAGTATTATGGTTTCATTATTATGGTAGATATTACGTATTTAATGGTATGGCCATGCCCAACGTTACTCTGGTATAGAGTATCACCATCCAGAGACATGAAAGAAGTGCTTCTGATTTAAAAAAATCTCCACAGCAAAAGAAAACCACAGATGTTCAGACCCTTCATCACTCACAGCTATATTTATTCTTCTTTAAGACTTTGCTTTTTTTGAGGTGGTTCCCACGGGAAGAACACATGAAATCTAGAACATATGAAATCTGTGCTTGCCACCATTACTCAGGGACCAAAGCTTAGCCGCAGGTGTGGCCTCATGACTCTGTAGCGCCCCCATATGCCATTAATTGGATTGTGCCCGGTATATGTATTTGTATAGGATGTATATATAGGGCAGCAGCCTAAGCAGTGTGATCCAGATGTCCCTCTCCCCAGCCCCTTCCGACAGCTCGTACGGGGGGGGGTTGTGGGACGGACACCAAGGAGTTCCCAGACCAGCTGAGACATTGGACAGTCCCTCCAGTGTGTTCTGGGTCGACCCCGGGGTCTCTTTATGGTTGGAAATGCCTGAAACACCACACCAGGGAAGCATTCAGGAGGCATTCTAACAAAATGCCTGAGCCAACTCAACTGGCTCCTCTCAATGCGGAGAAGCAGCGGAACTCCAAGCTCCTCACCGCACTCAGCTGCAAATTGTGCCAATGAGAGCTGGAGGTCCCAGCTTGATTAAGCCAAAAGGACAACATCATCTGCAAAAAGCAGAGACGAGATCCTACAGCCACCAAACCAGAACCCCTCAGCGCTTCGGCTACACCTACAAATTCTGTCCATAAAAATTCTGAACAGAACCAGTGACAAAGAACGGCCTTGGCAGACTCCAACCCTCACCGGAAACAAATTCGACATGTTGTTACCAATGAGGACCAAGCACTGGCTACGGTGGTGCAACAACAATAATAATAATAATAATAAATTTTACTTGTATAGCACTTTATATTGCAAGGAATCTCAAACTGCTTACAGAAAAACAGGAAGATAAAAAGTCAATAAAATACTGGTTAGCAGGAGGCTTTTTTAAAAAGGAGGTTTTCAAGTTTTGCTTAAAGACTTCTAAAGACTGTGGACTTTTCAGGTGGTCTGGTAGGGTGTTCCACAGTCTTCGGGCAGCAGCTGAAAAGGCCCGATCACCCATGCTAAAAAACTTGGTTCTGGGAACTTGAAGGGTGTTTGTGGTTGTAGAATGGAAGGTGCGTGAAGAAGTATGAGGGGTGAGAAGTTCCTGTAGGTAAGTAGGGGCATGTCCATGAATACACTGGTAGGTGAGGAGGGAGACCTCGTATTCTATCCTGAGTGGGATGGGGAGCCAGTGAAGACTCTTCAGGATAGGGGTGATATGACCTTGCATGCGCACCCTCATCAGGATCCTGGCAGCGCTATTCTAGATGTATTGCAGTCACTGAATGCTCATGCCAGGGATCCCGATGAGGAGTGCATTACAGTAATCTACTGTAACTGTAAAAACTGTCCAGCATGTTCAGTGTGCTGAGTGCAGGATGTTTAGTAATTCTCCCTCTGTCATTAGCGATAACTTTATCTGTGATAGGTGTACACTAGTTAGCTCTCTGACGGAGAAGATTGTAGCGTTAGAGGTGCGCATCCAGACTTTAGAGATGGTTAGTGATAGCGAGAGTAGCGTTGTTCCTACAGCGGGAAGTCTGGGTGGCTTAGGTGGAGATAGTAACCCCCCTCCTCCGGCATCAGAGACCTCGCAGCAAATGGGTGACGACTCGGCGGCATACTCACAAAGCCAAAGCTAACGCTGAGGCTCGCCCACAGGAACATCACGCGTCTGCGCCTCACGTGTCGAACAGGTTTGCTCTCCTCAGCGACATACCCGCTGAGAAACCTGAAAGAGCTCTGGTTATAGGAAGCTCCATTATAAGACATGTGAAATTAGCTAGTCCTTTAGGGGCACAGCATCACTAGTTAGGTGTATCCCGGGAGCCAGAGCGCCGGACATAGCGAGTTATCTTAGGTTCTTAGGTGAGCGCAGGTTCTCCAAGATAGTTATAGAGGCTGGAGTTAATGATATACGCCTTCGTCAGTCAGAGG
>JAOUQZ010000030.1:552794-560294 GCA_028564935.1 Neosilurus hyrtlii
CCCAGTTAGCTGCACTGGGGGGACAGCAGTGAGAACCCATCGATAGTGGGGCTTGAACCCCCGACCTTGGGATCAGTGCTGTCCAAAAATCTATCCCTTAAATCTTTTGGCAGTGCCTTGCCACCCATAGTTGATGGTGTGCCTTTGTGTTACTCTTCCATGCATTGGAATGTGCTAGGAATAATGTTTTTATGGAGAAGGTGGTCAGTTACACCTGATTAAATTTGATTGGCTGTTTTAAGTTATAAGTGGGCCGAAAAGCTCATAGACTGGCTAAGACAGAGTAACTTTTCCCACCATCAGGCTAAGAGCGTCTGTACAAAGGGGACACACGAGCTGCAACTGTGATGGAAGAACAGTGTAGACTGCAAAGGAGACTATGTTAAAAAATAAACCACATTTTAGTCAAATATGACTTGCATCATGGTGTGTGTGTGTGTGTGTGTGTGTGTGTGTGTGTGTGTGTGTGTGTGTGTCACAGCCCCAATCATACTTGTGCAACTGAATTATTTTATTTTTTTCCCCGTAAAAAAAATCAGGCTTTTTTATATTTTTTAAATTAAATTGTACACATTACAGGTCACATTCTCACTCACTTATTTACCATTTAATCCTTCTAGGGTCGCAGGGAAGCTGGTGCCTATCTCAGCTGACAACAAGCAAAAATGGGGTACATCGAGAACAGCTCGCCAGACCATTGCAGGGCAACACACACACCCATTCACTCTCACACTCACACACAGGGGCAAACTGAAACAGCCAATTAGCCTAAGGTGCCTTTCTTTGGACTGTGGGAGGAAATTGGAGTACCCGGAGGAAACCCACACGAGCACAGGGAGAGCAGGGACTCAAACCCAGGACCTTCTTGCTGTGTGGCCCCGCAGGTCTCATTACAGGGGGAAAGTTTCGAAATGATTTTGTTTGGTCTGATTTTTTTTAACATCACAAAAACCTACTGGCATTTTAACCAAGTGTGTAGTGAATGTATCCGCTTTATATCGGGCAAATATTTTATATTAAATGGATTCTGGGTATACAGGATGCTGTCGTGTCTGTTCCTCCAACTTTTTTATTTGTACTATACTTTGGTTTAATGCTGATATTTCTCCTTACATATTCTAAACTGGGAAGTTGGCATATTGTGTAGTAAAATGTAGTAATTGTAATTTAGTCTCATTTAATTTAAAACTCAAACTAATGACATGGATTAATTTTACTGACATGCATAAATGTGGAGGAAATAAAATTCACCATGGAAAGCAGTTTTGAAAAAGATTCACCTAGAATAAAACATTGCAGGGGCCTTTGTGACCAAGAAAACAGGTGTCTTCTGCAGAATTGCCGAAAGCGGACAGGTTTGGCTGGACGAGATAAATGGCAAAGCTGAGTCTGCATGTGAAGACAGCTGGATTTTGTACCTCTCTGCCTGATAATGAGCGGAGATGATGATTTCTGGGCTGCAGGGGTTAATGGCACGAAGCCGAACAGAGCCGCTAATTACACGTTACGAACTATTTATCAGAATCTCCATCTGCGCAGCGCCACAACTCTCATTGTGCACGCTAAATTACTCCTTGGATTATCTTTGTAAAGCAAGTTTCCATAATTAGGGCCCTGCACTGATGTTTTCTCTTTCTGAACACCAACAGACAACGAGGGAGAGAGGCAGAGAGACAGAGAGAAAGACACAGAGAAAAAATTAGCTGACTGGTTAATTTGGGCCTGACATTTCAAACCAGCGACATAAAGGCACCTCACGCACTTCTCTGGGCCTCCTCTTGGCAACATGTACTTCGCAAGCTCTGTGCTATTCTGAAAGGTGAGTGCTGAGTGCAATTTGTTCACTGCTATCAAAGTAACGGGGAAAAAACTCATCAAAAGTAGCAAGTACACAGATTCTTATGTTCCTATGATGAAAAAGGACTTTTCTCCCTGAGTAGCCTTAAAAAGCCAGAAGCTATTCCTTGCACAACTGTACTCGAGCTTCTTCTCTGAAAAATTTTAAGCAAAATTACCTTTATTAGAAAACATTCTTCATTATAAAACCAAAAGCTCTACTGGTCTCCCAGGACCGCTGGATTAATAAGGACAGAGATGTATTTTAAGACGTAAACTCGGCTTCTCACTGTCCTTAATCTCCTTTCCACTTCACAGGCCAAATTAACACCTCTCTCCGGCTCTGATGGGACCTCGTTAGCTTGCTTCCACCCAGAAGGAGAAGGAATAGAGAAAGAATAAAGTAAAAGTAGAAGAAGGAGGGGAGAAAGGAACAGAAGCGACCAATGACATCCGCCAGCGCTGGGATTAACCCTTGGTGCGAGCGAACACTTCGGGAATCTAGGTCAGCAGAATGTTCCTAATCAGCTAGCTGGTTAGTGATAATTAGCAGGAGAAGCAGTACACGGAACAAGGGGAAGGACATGGTGAAATGAAACAGAAAAAGAAAAGAAGAACCTGTCGTGATGCAAACACTTCAAAAGGAGCATACTTTCTCTTTTAAAAAGTGGCACAGCAAGGGTCCCGGGAACACCAGGGACACGGTCAAAGTACAGAGGAGGAGACGAGGAGGCACAGAAAGGTCCAATGGGATCCAAAGTACACAGTCGTTCACACAAACCTCTGAAGAAGCCATGTACGTACACTCAGACACACATGCACATCCACTGTTTAAACATGCAAACCATCTGCCTGAAACGAGCACTGCATCCATACACCATCTCATTAACTACACAAACACACAGCCAACTTTCAAGCCTCATTCTTTTATTGGAAGAAAAAGAAGTAAAGAAATATCAGTAAACACACATGCTGACATTTAGGCCGTTCTTTTTTTATTTCATGTTTTGTGGATTCGGCGATGTTCATATTTGCGATGTCAAAAAAAAATAATTGAGAAAACATCTTTTTTTATTCCCGCTGGTCTTAACTTGCCAAAAGAAAGAAATAAAATACCTGTTCTTAAAATGATTTTTTCTTCCTGTCTTGGGTTTATATAATAAAAATCCACCAAACAATAAAAAATGGCCTTAAATTGGAATTAAACCTAAAATTATAAATTATTATGTATGGTTTATGCCCGTACCCACCAAAACACACTTAACGCTTAATAAGATCTTTTATATGGAGAAAAAAGTGACACTGAACTGCAAAAATTGGGACATGACTCAACGGCGATGGGATAAGGATAATGGGAGCAGGTTTTGGTGAAACGGGAAGCTTCTACTCCGGAAGTGTACATTGGTGGCAGGTGTGTGACAGTCACCTTCCTGATAAATCTTGGCAACTCAGGAATCTGGTCCTTCGTCTGTATCTGGGCAGGCCTATTTAGAACCACTGCTGCCCACCCTGAATAGGGAAGGCCCTAGAAAACTTGGGCTAAACATCAGATGCCACTTTCTCAGCCTGGCTAGATAACCGCATCCAGTGGGTCACCCTTATCACGTGGCCGAAACAAGACAACAACTACTCATCAACTGGCCAGTGGAACATGGGACGATTAGAAGAAACTGTAAACATGGAAGTGTTGTGCATTAAAATGCACTGAGCTGTATACCATAAGCTCACGTATACGAACCCTGTCTGATGTATATCAGTGTAATGCAGTGTTATGTGTAGAAGTGCCGAGTTTAATTTTATTCAGAAGTTCACTAGTTCCTACCTGATTTGTTAGTTTAATATCTGTGTACTGTTATGTTTGCCGTCATTTTGCACATTCTATTCTCGTGATTTCACATACTGGCGAAAAAGTAACAAACAACAAATGGAAGACATTTCAAACCGGCTAATTCAAACTATCAAACAGATGTTAGCAAACTTCGTACATGTAAGTAAAAACCACCTGATGATGAAAATATACATATTTTCAGTGTCAGGAGAGTTTGGGTGGCTTCCTTTTTTAATTATTTTAGGACTGTTTCAAGAAGGCCGTTTACTGGAACTGGTTCTCATCTACGTACCTCCGAGGAAACACCTTATTACAAATCTTAAAAACGACTGTGGATACTTTTTAAATGCTCGATTTGTAAACAAATGTTTTTAGATCCAGATGTAAACCTCTGTACTCAGGCATGGAATTGCTGCCCTACACACCAGTGCTAAATTTAGCTCCAACTCAGTCTGGCGTGGTACTGAATCACTCCTGATGAGTGAGGTTTTTTTTTCCCGCAGTATCGTTTCAATACACCTGTGCTTTGCGGACCACGGAGAAGGCTCACAAATATGATTTATGATCTTCATGTAATGGTTGGAGCAGCAGCATTTCAGCAGAGATCAGATGACTCTCTCAACAGGGAGCATGTCAGAGGAGTGGCACAGAGCATACCAGCACAGAGCAAGAATTCATCAGAAAAGAAGAGAGAGAGAGAGAAAGAGAGAGAGAGAGAGAGAGAGAGAGAGAGAGAGAGAGATGGGGGTCTAGCGAGAAACAGATTTGCAGACAGACAGAGGCCCTGATACATCAACATGTTAATGGAGAAGAGATGCTGCTCAAGTCTGCTGGTAAAATGATACCAGTCAATAAGAAAGTGGAATGCGGATGTGGATGACGTTATGCTCCAAGTGAGAGCTTTGCTAAATGGCAACTGCTGCTAATTTTCATTATAGTTGTTGTTTTAAAAAATCTGACATTAATCCCAAGGTGTTGTATTCACTTCTATAGTATATAAATGAGTTTGGTTTGAGGGGGATCACAAACCCTGAGCATCATGTGTTTAACACCAAGGGAGTTTATATTAGAGCCAAGTTTCATTCAAAATTGCTGTTCCTGTTTTCTGTACAGTTTTTTGTGGACCCGTACCCGTGTCTGAAATCACACACTGCTTACTATGCATTGCACTAAGGAGTGAGTAATATATAATGAGAATTATTATATAGATATAATATATATATAGAGAGACATTATATAGTAAACTCAATGTATCCCATAATGCACTGTGAAAAGTAGTTTATAACCGATGGTCACTAATCAAGCACTCACTCTCTTACTGACTAATTTGATGAGCTACTTATTCCCATTAAGGTCGCAGGGAGGCTGGAGCCTATCTCAGCTGACTCCGGTTGAGGGCAGAGTACACCCTGAGCAGCTCGTCAAATCATTGCAGGGCCAACACCGACACAACCATTCACACTCACACTCACACCAAAGGGCAATCTGGAACAGCCAATAATCCTAATGTGCAGGTCTTTAGATTGTGGGAGGAAACTGGAGTACCCAGAGGAAACTCATGTAAGCATGGGAAGAACATGAAAACTGAGTCGCGACCCCACAAATGGAGCCCAAGACTTTCTTGCTGACGTGGTAACCTCGTGCTACTTTGCCAACTAATTCTAGGTTCTAGAGTGAAAATAGTGTAGTGAGACATAAAATATGAGAAATCAAGTTACAATGCAGTGAAATGAATCCAAAGACTCAAATCTGCAATCTGCGGTGTTTCTTACGGATGATTCACTGTCACATTGAAACTGTGCGACAGCATTACATAATTAACGTCGCTGAGAAGTAATGTCCAAACGTGTTTCAACACCTTACCGCTGGGCTCACTATATTCACCTCTGTATTTAATTCCCTATACAGTGAATAAGGGGGAGTGAATGAGTGAGTGATTTCGGACACAGGGACAGTGTTATCATGTTACATAAAATGTAGGTTAAGTATGCATTAGACTGACTGACCTGCGCTTGGAAACTCTTGAGGACAGGAGCAACCATCTCCCGCACTTCCTATAAATACAACAAATTAGAAAAAAAGGATTATATTAAAAAGAGAAGAGAAAAGAAAATCTGAATATGTGAATAAATTTTACACAAATGAATATCAGGTTGCAAGTCTTCGGTTTTCTTGTGAGACACGTTTGTAATCACTGAGAAACTCCACTCGGAAATAAAAGAGATTTGTATGTGTGTGGGTGTTCCTGTGTTCAATCTTTTAACAACCTTTAACTCCATACAGCTATGATTTATCATCCTAAAACCGAGCCTGTGCAGTGTCAGACCCATATCAGGTCATGCAGAGGGAGCTTAGGACATACTATACTCGCAATCAATAACCTACAATATCAAATCGATTGATCACTTTTTCCAAAGGTAAATACAGGCACTGATTGATTTAAATGGGAGAAAAAACCATCTCAATGTGACCTTGGTGGGTCTCACAAAGTTCGGCCCTATAATCAAGGTAAAAATATTGAAAAACTTTAATCTGAAAAATGTATTCATGAAACTGGACTTATCTGTGCTCTAACACAACCGTGTTTTAAAATGGGATGCATAAAAAACTAATCCATGGATGTGAACCTTCCAGTGAAGATCGCTGTCCTCTGTCCCCCGCACTTTGAAAGAATGAGGAGGTGCACATTAGCATTTTGTTTAAAAGATTCTGTAAAATTTCTCATAAAAGTCGATTCACAGATGTAGGTGGTGTTGCGGATTAATGATGGTAAACCCCTTGTAGTGCCATAACAAAGTCTATGTTTTGTAATGGGAAACCCCCAAAAGATTAATAGACTTAAAAGAAAAAAATAGATCACAGGGGTCCAGACGCTCCCACTAACCATTTGATAATATCTGTCAAGAATGGAAAGTCAAAAAATTATCTTTTATATATGTATATGTGTGTGTGTGTGTGTGTGTGTGTGTGTGTGTGTATGTGTGTGTACACACACACACACACACACACACAAACCCAATACAGAAAAAAATCACTGACTTGACTGGTGTGACCCTGAAACAAGGTCAAGTTGACCCATATACAATCCCAACTTAGACCATCCTGAGGGGGACCCATCAACCAAATTTGGTAATCCTATGTCATTTCTTTTAAGGTTATTGCACTAAAAAGCCTTGACAAGCTGAATATAGAAAAAGCAACCTTGTGACCCTAAAACAAGGTCAAGGTCAACCATATACAATTGCACCCGGTTTGCCCCTGAGGGGAAGCCATATTCCAAATTTGCTGATCACATATCACTTACTTCCAAAGTTATTGCACTAACAAATCAGACGGACGGACGGAACCCATTTCTATAGCTCCTGCTCCGCTCCCCTTGGGAGACAGCAGGAGGGTAATAAGGAGGAGCACAATAGTATGACGTAAATAATATTCTGTAAAATTTTGGTAAAAATAAGTTCACTGGTTGAGGAGTTGTTAAGGTTTACATTTATGTGTACAGACTGACAACGACACGGATGACAACAACACAGGACGACAGATAGCGATCCCAATGTGTCGCTTCAGCTTCGCTGGCAGGAAACACAATAAAAGATATATACATATATATACTGTATAAAACTGTTTCAATCTCCTTTAGAGAAAAGAGAATTAGTACTGCACCAGCGTTACACTCAGAAGTATGCCAATCCTGTTAATCTTGTCACTGATGACATTTGTGTCAAGTGGTGTGTAAATTAGGCTTTGCCGTTTCAAGTCTGAAGAATTTGATGGAGGTTAATGCTGATGCACAGTCAAGGAAAAAGGTCTGTTAAAGAGGAAAAATGTAAAATATC
>JAOUQZ010000030.1:563786-575910 GCA_028564935.1 Neosilurus hyrtlii
CACACACACACACACACACTCTCTCTCTCACACACACACACACACACACTCTCTCTCTCACACACACACACACACACTCTCTCTCTCACACACACACACACACACACACACTCTCACACACACACACACACACACACTCTCTCTCACACACACTCTCTCTCTCTCTCTCACACACACACACACACACTCTCTCTCTCTCTCTGTCTCTCTCTTCCCCTCCGTCTTCTCTCTCTCTCTCACACTCTCTCTTGCTCTCTCTCTCTGTCTCTCTGTCTTTCATTCTCTCTCTCTCTCTCACATACACACACACACTCTCTCTCTCTCACACACACACACACACTCTCTCTCTCTCTCTCACACACACACTCTCTCTCTCTCTCTCTCACACTCTCTCTTGCTCTCTCTCTGCTCTGTCTCTCATTTTTTTCTCCTCATAGTGTCTAAGGTCTTCTTGCTCATGCACTGGTGACAAACGAGAAAAAAGACTGAAAAGCAAGACCGAAGCATTTCAGCTACTGTATCACTGTGCTTTATACTCTCACTCTCTCCCCCATTCACCAAACCACTTAATGCTACCTGGCTCGCAGGAAGGCTGGAGCCTATCTCTGGTGACACCGGGTGAAAGCGGGGTACAACGTGAACGCTTCACCAGACCATCATACACACACACACACACACACACACACACACACACACACACACACACACACACACACAGACATTCACTCTCACACTTGCGCATAGGTTAAATTTCAAACTGCCAAGTAGCCTAATAAGCATGCCTTTGGACTGTGGGAGAAAATCCAAGCATCCTGAAGAAACACAGGGAGAACATTCAAACTCCACACAGAAACACCCAAGTCCGGGATTCAAACCCAGGACCTTCTTGCTGTGAAGCAGACATGCTAACCACTAGGCCACCGTGGCACCCTGAAGACTCATGAATCTTTATTTATTCAAAATGTCTAGGATATAAAGGGTAGTCTGAAGAAGGATGCATCGTGTGAATACATGATACCTAATAATTCATTTATATTCAGTAACTGTGTTATCTTGGTCAGGTCATGATGGATCTGGTACCTATTCAATGTCAATGGGACCCCAGTCCATCACAAGCCACCATGCATACACAGTCACACCCTGAATACACAGCTCTGTCAAAAAGGTGCCACCTGGAAATAAAAGAATAAACCTTTGATTAATAATTACTACAGTGATAAATGGATCCTAGTGTGACAAACACAATGGTGTAGTTCTTAGCATGTCCACTTCACAGCAAGAAGGTCCTGGCTTTAGGGGTTTCCTGTGTGGAGTTTATACGTCTTCCCTGTGCTTGTGTGGGTTTCCTCCGAGTACTCCGGTTTCCTCCCACAGTCCAAAGACATGCACATTAGGCTCATTGGCTGTTTTATTAATTCATTCATTTTCTAAGCCAATTAATCCTAATTAGGGTCGTGGGGAGGCTGGCACCCATCTCAGCTGACTTTCGGCGAAGGTGGGGTACACCCCGGACTGTTCGCCAGGCCATTGCAACACACATACAACCATTCACACTCACTCTCACACCTAGGCGCAATTTGAAACCGCTAATCATCCTACTGTGAATGTCTTTGGACTGTGTGAAAAAACCGGAGTACCCAGAGGAAACCCACACAAGCACTGGGAGAACATGCAAACTTCAGAACACAGAAACGCCAGAGCCCAGGACTCGAACCCAGGCCTTGCTGTGAGGTGGACGTGTAACCACTGCGTCCTACTATTAGATTTGCAGGGATTAGATTTGTAAATCCTACTATTAGGTTTGCAGGGACACTGGTACACCCTGAACAGCTCATCAGACCATCGCAGGGTCAACACACACAACCATTCACGCTCACACCTAGGGGCAATTTCGAACAGCCAATTAGCCTAATGTGCATGTCTTTTGAATGTGGGAAGAAACTGGAGTACCTGGAGGAATCCCACGCAAACATGGGTGAACATGCAAACTTCACACACAAACACTCTCTCTGAGCCTGGGACTCGAACCCACAACCTTCTTGCTGTCCTGTATATGCTACATTATTAAAGAACAAAGTTGACTTTAAGTGTGTAATTGAAGTATCACATATTGTTTATATAAACTATTCCTGGAAGACTCTTACTCTTCCATCCAGCACTGGGTTTCAGGTAATGTTGGGTGCTCTGGTACACACTGTGTGATATGTTGCATGTTAATTCAAGTTTTCACAGCTTAAACAATTGCCACACATTAAAGCCGGTGTAGTACCTACCCTTCCCTGATCACAGTCCAAAATACCTTAGAGTAATTTCAATTCTTCAACACGTCCGGGGCAATACATTTAACTTCACTGGATTTGTTTCAGCACAAAAACCTTCTCACTCCAATATGGCTGAAACATTTGGATCTCTAAAGATCTACACACTGGCACATCAGGTGCTTGAAGCAGGAAAACGAGGGGATGCAAATGCAGAACTCAAACGGCTTTCAATAACAGAAAGAAGGAGGATAGGATATATATATATACATAAGTAAACAGAAACGTCTCCAACGCAGCATCACTGGAGAACCAAGATGCAGTATAACACTTCACGCATCCTCGATTTTTAATAATAATACTTTAAATAATACAGGGTGGCTCGGAGGTGAAGTGGTTAGCACGTCCACCTTAGAGGCAGAAGGTCCTAGGTTTGAGTTCCAGGCTCAGTGAAGGCGATTCTGTGTGGAGTTTGCACGTTTTCCCTGTGCTTGTGTAGGTTTCTTTTGGGTAATCCGGTTTCCTCCTACAGTACAAAGACATCCACATTAGGCTAACTGGCTGTTACAAATTGCCCCCAGATGTGTGTCAGTGGTTGTGCATGGTTGGCCCTGCGGTGTTCTGGCAAGCTGTTCAGGATGTACCCTGCCTTTGACCAGTGACGGCTGAGATAGGCTCCACCCTCCCGTGATCCTGGTATGATTGATTGAATGAAGTGGCTTGGCAAATAAATTAAATAATAAATTTGAAGAGCTGAGAGCCACAGTGGTCTAACCCACAAGAACTTTAGATAGATGTGGATGAGGTCCATGCGTGCCAGAATGGTTCCTTCGTCTTCCTTATGACCTTAAAACATCGTGAGCATTATCCCTGATTAAGGGTGACAATTTTGTCCCGGCCATTGCTCGGCTCTTGAACATGCCAGCTTTCTGAAATTATGTGCAGGCACTCCCTATGACCTAAACCTGTGCTTGGGGTAGCTAATTTGCATATGTAACCTTTGACCTTGGCACACTGTCCTTGAACACATAAAATTTGTCCTGCGCTTCAGGCGTTCTGGCTGAGGGGATTCGACGTTCTATAGAATGGCTATTTTTATATTTCAAAAGTTTTCAAGTAATTTTTCTCAAACAGCTTTCTGCTGGTTACACCACTCTGGTTCTCAGCCCTACATGTCAGGCAGGATTAACATGCTGTTATGCCTCCACTGCGTCAAAGTCCATAACACCTGCGTGCTCCTTGCAGGGCATGCTGGGATCTGAAGTCTTTCGCCACAAACCTGGACGATGCAACTGACAAGTGTTGAACAAGGTGCAGTGCAGATGGGAATATAATACAGACACTAAGTATTCTTGAGTGCACTCAGATAAAGCAATGAAGTTTAAGTCATGTAAAAAAAAAAAAATCAAGATTTGGAAAAAAGCAATCAAGATCTGCATTTTTACTACATGGCAGACAGGCAGGTCAATAGTAGGGCCTTGTCCTTAAGACTTTGCCAGTCAAACATCCGAAGGTAATTGATGAATCTCCCCTAGAAAGCACCGTCACCACTTTCATGGGGTAGGAGGAGCCACTAACTCGTTCTACAAAGACCAGTGTGTGTTTTACTATCTGACAGGCAGTGTAACAGTGAAACCTGACTGGAACAGGTAGCAATGTTCTAGAATGACAGACCACCTTCAAAGAGCAGCCACCCTGAGTAAACAAAACACTTCTAGGGTGTGGAGGTTAAAGTGAAATGAAAGGAAAGCCTTCAAAACTCTCCTGTTACAGTGAAAATATATTTTCATTATCATGTGGTTTTTGCTTACATTAATGAAGTTGCAGTCTGTCTGAATACATTCAATATTTTCTGCATCATTTCTGCACGTTTCCATCACCACCTGGTATATACCTCGGTGCATTTAATGCACAACACTTCCACGTTAACTGTTTCTTCAACCTCATTCAAGTCCCACTTTTCCCAATACAATGCCGCCCCCTGTGTGTGGATCTATTACAGCTTTTTCTTTCTTCATGAAGAACATTATAATAACAATAGTGTGTTTCGATAGGCTTGCACAGATACTACGTATTCACGCTTTTATTCAGATTGGATTTAATTAGGCTTTAAGTAAATAAATATAATAATATGATGCAAGCAGGAAATAAGGTCTAGGTCTCGTCTGGGGTTTCATATTCCTCAACACTATGTTTTTTTAAAAAGTACATTCAACATTTCAGAAATGCACCCAGAGATGATATAACCTTCAGGTGTACTATAGTGCCGAATAATCTTTAATATTGATTGCGGACTAAATATATGGCATTAAAAGCTGATGACAACACAGAACAAGGGGTGTTGACATCTGGAAAAGCAGATCGCGTTCCACCTCATGAACAGGGGTAGTCACACCAGCACAAATAAATGGGGGGAGGGGAAAGAAGGAGTGGGTGGCAGCGACAAAAAAGGAAAAATGTAGATGGAGGTATTATTTTGGTATCCCATCTAATTGCAATCATAGGCAGATGTCTGAAAGTGTGACAGCATCAGCAGAATTACTGCTGAGAGAACAGAATCTTTGTCTAAAAATAATCAGACATTCAGGGCTCTGCTGTTTGTTATAATGGTAATCGATGCTGGAGGCTTTGAATTCCATCAATTTATAGATCCACTCTGTTCTGCCTAGTGACTGCACTGCCTCCAAAACCCTGCTGCACACACACACACACACACACACACACACACACACACACACACACACACACACACACATACAACATATATACAAATTCACATAAACAGGGTTCTCTGCATCCACATATGTAATCAATGTACAAGGTTATCACACACATGCACACACACACACACACACACACAATGCATGTACACTCCATACAAAGAGATCCCTAATCACATTTGTAGAACATATTGCTAATAAAATAAAGAACTAATCAAGAAAAACAATCCCTAACACGACCAAACCCCAGACTGCACTGAGGCCGAGTGATGAAGAAAAGTGTAGATGCTTTTCATACATTTCTTATATTTGCCATTTTTGTGTAAAGGAAAAGATCCTTAGTCATTGTCCTTCGCCATTTCAGATTAGCTCCTCAGATGCCACGTTTGGGAGGAAGATTGATCAATAAATCAAATGAAGACGATCGATACGAAACCCAATTGCCACAGACTTGTCTGCGCTAGACTAGCCCACATGTTATTACTGGCACCGCCTAGTCCTGGCCTTTTAGCCAGCTATTTGTTTATTTATTTATTTCCTGAGGAGGGGGGAAGAGGTGTCTGCAAGACTAAAACTAACTAGTGGCCCATAACAGTTCTAGCCCCATTTTAAAGTCGCATAATTTGAAATACTCTGGAGCGCTTTTCAAAAAATATGATTATTGTATATTCTCTGCATTAACCGTTACCATTAAAATGTGTAATGGTTCGGCTCGCGGGAAGGTTGCACCTATCTCAGCCGATACTGGGCGAAAGCGGGGTACACCCTGAACAGCTCGCCAGACCACAGCAGGGCCAAGTCATTCATGACTCAAGAAAGATTGCATGCTAGCTTGTCGATGTCAAGCATTGTCTGTAAAGGTAAGTAAAAAACGAATCACTAATCATTTTACCATGCAGATTTCACGGTTGCCTTCTTTGAACTGATGTTAATTCGGCCCTCGATGACCTAGAAATTTACTGATGTGGCCCTCAGTGAAAACTGGTTTGATACCCCTGGTCTTAAACACAACAGAACCACCAAAGACAACATCGGAAGGTAAAGAACCATGTACACTGTAAAGTTGTTGTTTTTTTCATTTAACGTGACATTAGAGGTGAACACTAACATAATTTTTAAAAGATGAAGATTTTTTCTTTGTTATTTAAACACCAAGCTTCCATTTTCAGCACGTATACATAGTTTACATTGTTTGCTGTACAGGCGCTTGAGTGTGGGATATGTGTTTCATTAAAGAAAATGTAGTCGGAACATGATATAAACACATAATACACACTAAACATTGTGATTTATTACAAGCTAGCTGAGATAGGTCTACAAGCTTTCAGTGCTGATTTGGCAAAAAACTAAATGTGAATCTTCAAACACTGGCCTTGATAAAGACTGAACAAACATTTCGTATGACATGAGTCGAGATTGGCGTCTTTCTGGAGGCTTTTATCTTCACGCACTCTTTACCAGAGAGTAAAATCCAGATGAACTACCCTTATTCAGTCTCTTGCTTGGTTACAATCTCTTTTCCTCTTCCTGGTTTCTTCATTCTCTTTGGTCCTCTACCACGATGTCCATAGAGAACACCGAGCTAACTATTCATGATCTGAGAACTGTAAAGCGTTATGCAGTTCTCATGGTGCTGTAAAGGGTAACGCAGTTCTTCTTAGAGGTCTACATAGTGCTGTAGTTGGTGTTCATGACAAAACACAAATCATTCTTGCCATTACAAGTCAGTGTACCACTAAAATGATTTTGGAGCTGATAAGGGAGGCATGGTGGTGTAGTGGTTAGCACGTCCACCTCACAGCAAGAAGGTCCTGAGTTTAAGTCCCAGGCTTGGCAAGGGTGTTTCTATGTGGAGTTTACATGTTCTCACCTGCTTTTGTAAGTTTCCTCTGGGTACTCTGGTTTCCTCCCACAGTCCAAAGACATGCGCAGTAGGCTAATTGGCTTTTCCAAATTGCCTCTAGGTGTGAGTGTAAGTGTAAATGGCTGTGTATGTGTGTGTGTGTATTGGCCCTGCAATGGTCTGGCAAACTGTTCAAGGTGTACCCTGCCTTTGCTCGGTGTTGGCCGAGATGGGTTCCAGCCTCCCAGCAACCCTAATTGGTTAATTGGTTTGGAAAATGAGGGAGTGAGAGAAAAAAACACCAAAATATAAAACCAGGAATAAAAGAACAAATAAAAGAAATATTCAATACATTTCTAACCCTACTTCAGACTTACTACTACAGCAAAGAATTTTCCCACAAATGCACAATTACCTGTTAAACAAAATGCACTGAAGGGTGCACGTAATATGCTAATAAAGCTATGGTGTGTAGATTTAACAGGTACTGTCTCTGAAAATCTCATTTTGACACCCTTTCGAAAGCTGCCGGCAAAGCCTGGGAAATGATCCCGAATAATTAATCCCCAGTCAGTCAGGCAGTCTCTCCGCAGACAGTACAGAGGATCTTAAAGAGGAGGAACAGCACATGAGCATTACAATCAGTGGCAGAGGTGTGACTAGTGTTGTCACGCATTAGCCATCATGCTGCACTTCTTTTAAGAGTTTTAGCACCTTGCATACGGCAATCCATCATCAAAACCCACCCCACCCCCCAGTGTAAAATACACACCCTTTGATTCTTATGGTTTCATTAAAGTGGGTTTTAGAAACAGATTAAAAAAGAAACACCCTTTTTCTCCTTACGAAGACGAGAACTACAGGGAAGATCACCATGAAAAAACCTAAAAGGCGTAAAACTCGATTCCACATCATCGTACCGCAATACTCATCAGAATGAAACTGTTAAAGGAATATGAATACTAAACCGTGCTAATATTAACAACAAAAGGAACGCTGTACAGATGGCACTTCAATTTAAATCTGTCTATATCTGTCTTTAAGGTGTTTAAATCATTTAGTAAAATGTTTTTTTAATGTACCTTCATTAAAAATCCATCTATCCAACAATTATCCTGTTAGGGTCACAGGGTCTGGCCGTATTCCAAGTATACGTTTGTCAGTCCATCGCAGGGCAACAAACACACAATCATTCACACCTAGGGGCAATTTGGAGCAGCCATTTAGAAAAACGTGCATGTCTTTGGACCTTGGGAAGAAACCGGAGTACCCAGAGGAAACCCACACAACCACAGGGATAGCATGCAAACTCCACACAGAAACGCCCAAGGATGGGACACAAACCCAGGACCGTCTTTCTATGAATGTAGGGGCAGACATGCTTACCACTACACCACCGTGCCATGCTCCAAGGAAACAGTGCATAATTTATAAAAAATACAAATAACATCATAAGAAATGGCTAGATTACCTACATTACATTATATTCTATTGCATTATATTATATTACATAGTCCTTACTGTAATGTTTATTATGCAGCAATTTAAAATGCCTTTTTTTAATTTTGAACATTTACCAGAAAAAGAAACAGAATCTGTAGTTAATGGGTTTAAAAAGTATAGTATAATATAACAATATAAAATATATGTTGTATTTATTCATTATTGTAAATAATTATTAAATAATCATTTGTTAATATCATGTGTATGTGGTTGCTATTCATGTTTATGTTGAAATGTCTAAAGAAACATATACACATATATATGTGCGCACACACACACACACACACACACACACACACACACACACACACACACACACACACAGGGTATCCCAAAATTGTTAAATCAAATTATTATTTCCACACATTATTATTAAGTTTTTTGTTTTTTTTAAGGGGGCGCTCAGGTTTTTTGCAATTGACGACTGCCTGAAATTCTACTAGAAAATCAACCTGGTTGCCCTCAGAATAAAGTTCTTTACCTTCACGATCATGAAAAACTTTACTAAACACATCAGAATGATGAAGTGTCAATAAAAGTTACAAAGGCTAGGCAACGTGCTGAATTTACCTGAACACAGTAAACTTCCAAAGAAGGTAAGCCTAGGTACAGTTTCATAACCAAAACACTCTTCTGCTAGAAGAAAAGAGGGAATCTGATCTGAACGTTAGGATTTGTATTGAATGGAAGAGGAGGATGTAAGTGTTTCGACTGAAGGTACGGTCACTGACAGTACTGACAGAGGACGTTTAAAAAAAAGGAAACGGAGCTCCTTCACTCCCAAGACTCAGCAAATGCTTCAAAATCCACTTCATGTTGCAGTAAGATCATGGATTAAAACCAATTCTCCTAAAGAAAGACACGGGTACATTCTCTGGTAATGATCCAAAATGTCTATAATATAGTCTGGCTGTTTTGGAGGCTATTTCCTATTTGCAATAAATAATCTGTGCTCAGGTTGGATGATGGACTTGGCCAATCAATAATATTTTGGCACTGAAGATACTTTAGTTTTGAAGCATTTGTTGGATCTAAGCGGTTAAGATGCTTCTTTTCTCGTCCAAATTCATCCTGCCGTTGCTGTCAGTTACCATCAACAGAAACAAGTGAATCTGCTCTGCAGGAAACCATATATTCCCTTACCACTAAAACATTATTCTTAAAGTTTGGAAAATTAGGAGTTTGTTCCCCATACTGTCCCCATCTGCCAATATATAGACTGCTCCTCTCAGAGCAGGAAAACCTAGACAGCACAGTAGAACCAGTTCTATAGCTTTATGGTACTTGGGTAAACCCTGGAGGGCATTTAAAGTTTTCTTTTCATTGTTTCATAACATTTACAGTGTTCTCTTCCTGACTGAATTTGTCTTCTGAGCTTTCCCAGGTAAATTTTTATCCTTTTATCACATATGAGGGTTTACTAGGGGTTTAAAAGGGCCAGCTTTAATAGTATCAACACATTTGGTCTGTTATGGAGATCAGTACACATTTAGATAAAACGTCAGGCATTTAATTGACTGCTTTGTTCTGAATCTGCTAAAGCAACAAATTCCTTAATTGGCGTGAATGCTGAAAGCATTCAAATCTATATTCTTCAATGGACAAATTCTTTATTATTATTATTATTATTATTATTATTATTATTATTATGTCACATTTTTGGGCACCTATCTCCTTCCACATTTTTCATCGTAGAAACGTCATTCAAACATCAAAACGTTCAGCTCAGTTAGAACATTCCGGCGTCTATTTTTCTCATTCCTAACATTCAAACTTTCCAAAATATTCACCGTTTTCCAGGAATTTTTTCCAATCAAAATGCATTGACGGAATGTTCAAAATTTTCACATTTTCACACTTTTTCACACATTTTCAACTCTTCACCATTCATTCATACTTCAGCTATTAAGACCATTCAAACATCAAAATGTTCCACATCTCCCAGGGATTTAGCATTTATCATTTCAAATCCCATTCAACCTTTTCAAAATGTTCAACTTTGTTTGAGGTCAAGTTTTGCCAAAATGCTCAAAACTAGAGTGCGTGACATCATCAGGTAGAATGGGGGGAGTTGTGAAAATCTTGTGAAAAGTCTCTGTTCAACTCGCTCTCATTCCCACAAGGTTTACTCTACATAGATCATTTTTACACCATTTTACAGGAAAATTTGTGCTGATCGCAGACATGTGTCAGAATAAACAAATGGACTAAGTAAACTGGCTCCAGACCCCTCCAAGTGAGAGGAGCACCAACCAACTGCCCAATCTACTCACATTATAAATCTGACCTGCACAGTTTGAGGAAAGGACAAAGTACCACTTTTTCAAACTGCTCCCATGACCACAGTTTTAGTCACACAAACATAAAATCTACATCACTGTGTTCACAAGACTATTATCTGTCATTATGAGGACAGGATTTGTGGTCTGGCCACAGGAGGCAGGAATCTCAGTAAATTCATCTGTCGGAGGGAAAGGCTGCGTAAGCCCTTTATTCAGTATGTCTTAAAATATTCCTCATACTTCAAACATTTCAGGCTTCATTCAGCTTCAGCTATCTAGTTTAGCGTAAGCCTTTCAGCTGCCACCATTCATATGGCAATTTCATCAGAAATTGCATTCTCTAGTTAGTTATGGTCCTCTACACATACACTCATCAGCCATACTAATTTAAACATACACCATTCAGCCATAACAATATGAATATACACCTCTCAACTATAACAATATGTGTATACACCAATCAACTATAACAATACACTGTGTGCACAATTATTAGGCAAGTTGTATTTTTGAGGATTAATACGGTGCTCTTGGTCAATCCAAAATGTTCACAAACCCTCAAACCTGAACATTTAAGTAGTAAAAGTGAATAACAATATGTATAAACAATGATCAGCCATAACAATATGTATATACATTGATCAGCCATAACAATATATATAAACACCGATCAACTATAACAATATGTATATATACCGATCAGCCAAAACAATATGTATATACACCTCTTAACTAAATAATATGTATATACACAGATCAGCCATACCAATATGTATACACTCCGATGAACTATAACAAAATATATATATACACCGATCAGCAGGAACAATATGCATAAACACTGATCAGTGATAACAATATGTATATACACCTCTCAATTATACCAATATGTATACACACCGATGAACTATAACAAAATATATATACACCGATCAGCAGGAACAATATGCATATACACCGATCAGCCATAAGAACATGTATAAACACCGATCAGTGATAACAATATGTATATACACCTCTCAATTATAACAATATGTATATACACTGATCAGCCATAACAATATGTATATACACAGATCAGCCATAACAATGTGTATATAAACCGATCAACTATAACAATACGTATATACACAGATCAGCCATAACAATGTGTATATACATTGATCAGCCATAACAATATGTATATAAACCAATCAACTATAACAATATGTATATACACCTCTAAATCATAACAATGTGCATATACACCTCTTAACTACAACAATATGTATATACACCTCTAAATCATAACAATGTGCATATACACCTCTTAACTACAACAATATGTATATACACAGATCAGTCATAACAACATGTACACACACTGATCAACTATAACAATGTGTATATACATTGATCAGCCATAACAATATGTATATAAACCGATCAACTATAACAATACGTATATACACAGATCAACTATAACAATATGTATATACACCGATCAACTATAACAATATGTATATACACCGATCAACT
>JAOUQZ010000030.1:578877-589558 GCA_028564935.1 Neosilurus hyrtlii
AAAGGGGGTTTGGCCCCCCCCCCCCCCCCCCCCCTTGTCTGATAGAGGGTGTGTGTGTGTGTGTGTGTGTGTGTGTGTGTGTGTGTGTGTGTTTAAAGGCACATCACCATTTGAGCCTCTTATTCCCTAGCCAATAAAAAAAAGGCATCCCAAGAGTCCACACCAATGTGAACGCTGCTATTCAACAGCTGTTGCCTATGGCTGGAGAAAAGGGGGCTTTGAGAGAGAAAGCCAGACACTGGAGTAAAGAGAAATAATGTGAGTGCACTCGTGTATACCTGTTGTACCAACTGTATAAAGGAAGGAACCATGCGATCAGTTTACACTGTCATCTCTCAGATGAACCATAAAGCCTTGACAGAAAATTCCTTACATTCATCTGCATCAGGGTGTTTGGCACATTAGCGGTATACATGAAAGGAAACACAATCCATTTAATGCTACGCTGCCCACATGTCCAAACCCTTCCCTCAGTGCTGGAGCTTCACGTGCTGTTAATCTCATATTTTGAGCAGGCACAAGAAATGTGGCCAAATGTTTGCAACACCCTCCCTCTTCTCATAAATCACTGTTTAAACTGGCAGCTAAACGAAATCAACCTTAAAGAACCAGTGGTCTCCTCAGTGACGGGCTCAACCGGGATATCCAATTAATATTAATGTCCTCTTAATGTTAAATAAATACAGAGAACAGGTTGTGGAGAAAGCATGTTTTTCTTCTGTTTTTTTGTATCAATAGTCAGTAGAATGAAGATTCAGAGGTAATCAGTGGGTCAGACTGTTAGTGAGCTCTGTGTAAATGTCAGCTCACTCATTACCAAAGAAAACCAACATGGTCGGAGGAACCATGATAGATGGCTGACCTAAGGAGAGCCTCCACACTGATAAAGAACCTCCCTCTCCATCACCACACGACACATTAAAGGCACCGTAGGCATTATTAAAGAAACAGCTGTTATATTACTTGACATTTTCTTTCCAACAAGAGTAAACTAGATACACAGGAACGGCAGAGCAGAGGCAGTTCTCCTGTTACGCCTAATATTATATCTACAACCGCTTCACTACTAAATCAAACAATTATTTCTTTTTTTACACTATAGTCATCATTAGTTAGTGCTTGTGTAAATCAATTCATTTGCATACACACAAAGTAGACCTATGCTATTTCGCATGTGCATTATGGAGTAGTGGTTAGGACGCCCACCTCACAGCAAGAAGGTTCTGGGTCCGAGTCCTGGGCTCGGCAAGGTCATTTCTGTGTGGAGTTTACATGTTCTCCCCATGCTTGGGTTTCCTCCAGGTATTCTGGTTATCTCCCACAATCCATTAAGCTAATTGGCTGTTCCTAATTGCCCCTAGGTGAGAGTGTATATGGTTGTTTATGTGTTGCCCTGCGATGGTCTGGCGAGCTGTTCAGGGTGTACCCCGCCTTTGCCCAGTATCAGCTGAGATAGGCTCCAGCCTATTATAGGAATAATCTGAGTGTTTGATGTCACTGAGTTATATGCCTCTATGTTCAGTTTAAAATCAGTTCTACACCATGTAGTGTATGATTATATTAACAAGCCTTCACATCAAACTGAATCTGACCTTTAGAACAGTTGGTAGATCATGAGCCTTGATGACTTAATTTGTTGACCGCATTTAAAATTAACTAGCTATAAAATTAACTGGGCATGCAGCACTCGTTGTATAAGACAAACAGCGAGCTGTATATGAAGAGCAACAATGTAAACTGTTGTAATCTGTTCAGTGTTTCTCAACAGAACACTGCCAAAGCTGCTTTCTGCTCAGCCGTAAAATTATCAACGCATCATGACACGAGCTGCCGCAGTCCAGCGACTCCCATCTGTACCATGCCATCTCAAAGGAAAAGCATGAAAAAAGTGTACCAGCAGCGTGGCAACGGCAACGAGCTGTCTCCATTCAGCCCAGTCATGCGATTCTCTCCTGGGCTCCAGTGAATATTTTGGATGGCAGAGTAGAAAGAGCATGAAGAGTATCGAGAGTGTTTACATTGTGAATCCAACAACCTGGGAGAGTGCCTGCCCAAAGGGGGTTCTGTGAAGTGTGAAACCCCGTCATCATTACCAGGCCTCCAGACAAATGAATCCATCATTACAGCTATTACATGCACAGATAAAAAGTCCAATTCTCAAGCCATACAGAGATAGGAACAGTGTGTTAGATTCATTCAAGAAGGTACTGTGGAAAGGTACCAGGAAAGAACACAGGTATGACATTATAAATACGTCAATGCATGACCACCCGGTGTGACCACCAACGGAGCTCTTGTCTTGCTCACATCTATCTACAGCTCTCTCTCAGCTGTGCATGAAGGACATTAGGGATTTGGCCCTTTTTTTTGCTCCAGCAGAAGTGACAGCCCCACAGTGAGAGATAACAAGGGGTCAGAAGCTAAAAAAAGAAATTAAATTCAGACTAAATCAGGAGGCTTTTAGCAGCGTTATCTGAGACTTTCCACAGATATCACAAGTTAATTGATCTGAAGCATCTCAGGAGCCCAAGTTCTCCTTTCGCTGTACTTTCCTTCTCGTGTAGATCTGCTGAGGTTCTGTGTAATCACGGCAGCAATGTTCTCCTAAGGTTCAGCTATCATAGTGCCATGATATGAATCAATACACTGAAGATCCAACGTCAAGCATGCACACGGATACTGGCTTTATTTTCCGAGTCGAGACAAAGAAAATCCAAAACAGTAAATACGCCGCAAAGAAAATTATTCTACAATGCGATCCATTATTCATTTAAGATACATTTTTCATTTAGGAGAAGAGTGGAGGGGATGAGCAATGATGAATGCATTGCCCAGGATGCAATTTGTATGTAAAATAACAGAATATTAAAGAATATGTTTTAAGTGCAAATGTAGTTCACTGCCATTTAAGGGGTGAAAAAATACAGTGAATTAGGAAGAATAGAGCCTGTGGCAATGCATTCTAAAAATCACTTAGTGGTACTCAGAGAGGCTAAGTAATGGGGCACAATAAGAGGCGTTCCAGGACACGGCTCTCAGTCTCTCCATCATCAGATGGTCATAATTCAGAGAACAGATTTTCATTGATATATCATTTGGCAGGCGCGGTAAGTAAACCGAATAATAGTGCATCAATGGAACCTCCTGAGGATCCTTTTCTTCTCTCTCTCTCTCTCTCTCTCTCTCTTCTTCACATTCTCTTTCACCCACTCTTTAGCTTCTTCTCCCTTTCTGTCAAATGCACAGAGGCTTAAGAATAACACATATGCACACACACGAACCATCACGCACACAGACACTGGGTTTATCAGTTTTACCCTTGTCTCTTTGGCTCCCTCTCCCTTACAGGCAGTTGTGCCTGCTGGGCGTTCTTTCTGGAAACCTTTTCATCAGCCTCACTCTGTTAACACCACTTTAGCACTGAGAGGATGAGACTAGGAGAGTGTACTCATGCAATTCAGTCTCAGCACAGAACAAAGGAACAGACCTTGGAAAAAGGACTTGAGAACACTGACCTACAAAAACAGAGACATTACCCAGAATTCCAATCAGCATTAGTAAATGTATATTTTATACATGTAGTTCTACACTATACTTCTGTTAGTATCTATCCATTATCACAAAATCCTGCGGTACACAGACCCACAAGAAATGTCCTTTATGCCCTACACGGTGCACAGTGCACTTCACTCTATGGCCTAAAATAGCTACTGTTAGATTCGCAGAGCGGAACTACAAATCCCAGCATTCTCTGTGAGGAGTGCACAAGCGCAGTGGGGGTCAGCATAGCTGAAACAGACTTCCACATTAACCAGTCAGGATATTTAAAAGTATTGTTCAGTGTGTGCATACCTAACTTACTAAGTCTTGTAAGTCCTGCTGGTTACTGTGTGTTAGCCGTTTTATTCCCTGCTTACTGCCTCTTGGATCTGCCTCTGATTTTGTGTTTTTGTGTACAATCTCAGGCCGCCTTCTTGACTTTGTTTCTGGATTATCTCCTCTGTTCTGTACATCGCCTGATCTCTCGACCACTGCCTGTTTACTGTTTATGGATTTAACTGCCTGGGGGTTTTTTGTGTGTGTGTGTGTTGTTTTTTAAAACACAGCTTTTTAACCGGACGGCACAGTGGAGCAGTGGTTAGCATGTCGGCCTCACAAGCAAGAAGGTCCCAGGTTTGATTCTTGTGCTCAGTCGTTTCTGTGTGGAGTTTGCATGTTCTCCCCCTGCATGTGTGGGTTTCATCCGGGTACTCCAGTTTCCTCCCACAGGCCAAAGACATGCACAGTAGGCTAATTGGCTGTTTCAAATCGCCCCTAGGTGTGAGTGTGAGTGTGAATGGTTGTATGCGTGTTGGTCCTGCGATGGCCTGGTAAGCTGTTCAGGGTGTACCCCGCCCTCATCCAGAGATGGCTGATATAAGTGCAAGCCTCCCTGCAGCCCTAATTAAGATTAAACAGCTTAGAAAATGGATAAATGAATGAATGATTTTTTTAAACTGAGACTGCATTTACCCAGCAGCGTGACAGGTGGGCGTAGAGGTGCGAATATCCTCTGTGGTTTTATTTTAACCATATGAATACTCAAAAGAGAGGTGCTATCATACTGCAGAGTTCATCTGCTGCCACGTAAGAAACATGGAGTGCAAAGTCTCAGTACTACACCTGCTGGTGTTAGTTTTCTCTCCAGTTACATCATATTGTTCACTGAAGCCACACAAAAGTCTCCACAAGAAGTATAGCAAGGCCCTTTTACATTTCCCCCCTTGTCCCTGTACCAACATTCCCTGACATTAAGCTACTGGCCCTGATGGCAGGACTGGAGTGTACCACTGAAAGCAGAGTGACTAACAGAGGTGGCAATATCTGTATTTAGGTTGGCCCAATCAATACCCCCATGGGCTCAGACAAGTGTGTGACTTTTTAATGTGGGACTTCAACATGAATGTGGACCCAAAAATCAGTTTAATCCAACTAGAATGTGCGAGTGTCTCAGCTGTCAATGGCAAGTAGCCTAAGAAACACTGAATTAATAAATAAAAAACTCAGAGAGAAGGAAAGGAAGGTACAGAGGTTATAAAAGTCTACACACTCTTGTTAAAATGCCAATTTTTTATGCAAAAATAAATGTAAAAAAAAAATAATGCGGTTGCATAAGTGTATACGCCCTCTAAAAACTGAGGATGTGGCTGTGTTCAGATTGAACCAATTAAATTCAAGTTCCTGTTAAATAGTAGCCAGTAAACACTTTCTTCAATTAAAATGACTCAGATTAATTGCAGGTGGCACGGTGGTGTAGTGATTAGCACATCCGCCTCATAGCATGAAGGTCCTGGGTTGGAGACCCGGTCTCGACGAGGGTGTTTCTGTGTGCAGTTCTTCCAGTGCGTAGGTTTTCTCCGGGTACTACAGTTTTTTTCCCACAGTCCAAAGATAGAGGCATTAGGCTACATCTAGCAGCAGTGGCTCAGTGGTTAATGCTCAGGGTTACTCATAAGGTCAGAGGTTCAAGCCCCAGTACCGCCAAACTGTTGGGCCCCTCGGCAAGCCCCTTAATCCTCAACTACACAGTTGTATAAAAAACATAATTCACTCTGGATAAAGTAGTCTGCAAAATGCTCTAAATGTAAATAATCAAAGGCTAAGTGGCCGTTCATTCCATTTGCCACAATACACTAAGTGCTGGCCGGATGTTCAGGGTGTACCTGAGACTGAACAAAAAGACTAAACAATTCATGTTTAGCATATACTACACAAGTACATAAAAAGCAAATGAAATCAGGATGATTATAGTTTATATTTACATATTTTAACCGTGAGCAAAGCATAAGCAATGTGTAATGAAAAAATTTTTCAATATACTACATGGTAGCATAAGAAACCCGTGCTCCGTAACGGTGTGTTTTAAAACTCATTCAAAGTTTTACTACATCTTACATTTAAACAAAAGTAAAGGAAACTAAAACTGCTAATCGTTGGAAAGCCATCAAGCAATTTTTAGTATTGCATCATTTCCGTGGGATAACCAACTTATTGCATCATTGTAATGGAATAACTTGGCTATCCCATGGCAACAATGCAATAGTTTGGTTATCCCATGGAAATGATGCAATACCAAAAATTGCTTGATGGCTTTACAGCAGTCAGAAAGGAATCAGAAAATCTTGTGAATAAATAATAAGTATTGTTTACCTCAAGCCCAGTGAATATCACTAAAAGACCCCTCAACATTCTGTCTTAGGGATTATTCAGCAATATTTACATAAATGATAATTACAAAAAAAAATTCTCAGTCTATATTTAGGGATTCTTTACAAAGTGTGGGAGCTCATATTTCTATCGGTTCCCACATTATGTGTCCGAACACTGCGGAATATTATTATAGTAAAGGAGGTGTGGAAGATAAGAGAAGCCACAAGAGTCAGAGAGCAAGAGAAGATTTAACTCCTGGCAGCCACTCACTCCAAGCTTTAAGGGCAAAAGAGAGAAAATACTTTCTCCTGAAGCAAAATAAAAAGAGTACAATCAACGCCTTTCACCTCCTCGGAGAATAACCCAGCTTGAAGGAACCATTCAAAGCAGTACTCGTTTACAGTAACTGCTCTTACACGCACCCTGACAGCAAGCACACAGCAGAAAATCGGACAAATAACAACTTGTGTCTCCCTCCACTTACTTAACTTAGCATTGTTATGAATATAAGGGTAAAGAAACCACACTCTACCATGCTTAAATGTTTTTTTTTTTTAAATATAAAGCATATACCTGTTATTTTGGTAAATCTAACTTAAAATATGCACAGCTAAGGAGGCGTAACCTATTTCTACTACTCACATCTGTAAATCAGACTGAAAAAAGATACTGCGCTTGTTTCTTCTAACTGAGTGACTTAAATCTCATAAGAAAGTGTAACACAGAGAAACTGTGGGTAATAAAAAGAAATTCAAACTATTCAAGTAAAATCCCAGACATGATGGCAAAGTGTGGGAGAGAGAAGAGATTTATCCCTTCACATCCTTCTGACACTAAATTAAACTGTTGGGTCCATTCCCTGTGCCAGCTAGTTGTCTTTCCAGGCTAATTTAACACTATAATTTACGCTGCGTATAAAATATGTTCCGATATGGTGCTGTCATGGCAGTACATCATTTTCAGTGAGTGCGCCGGTTTCAGCAAAAAGGACAGAATTAGATCATATTCATGATGCAATTAAACACTTCAGTGGGAATCAATGTAAAACTGATGAGCCCTGAAAACAATGCATATGGCTGAGAACATTAGAACACATTACCTTCCCCTGGATCCCCTCCACAGACGCAATTTAAACCCCTCCACTAACACTCTTGGCTGCCATCACCGCCGCCTCATAACACGCAGCCATAATAAATGAATTTTTCACAAAATTATTCAACTACTAAATTGCCCATGGTAACTGAATATCAGATGAAAGTGATGTGAATTATTAAGTAGAGATACTGTTTGTTCGTATCCAGAGTATAATAATCACCCAAATGGGGAAAAGGAGAATGAAAGAAAGAGAAGTGCAATGGGAATGTTTTATAATAATAAACACTGCCATTGATGTGGAGTCAAGGAGAAGCTGGTCTGCAGCCTTGGATGCCTGCTGAGATGATGGCATCGACCATTTCCCAACGGAAGGAAATGTGGCTTTTCTTGAGGTCTGAACTTTGAATAAATTACTGAGCTGGACACAGTTTGTATAATCCAGGATTGACTAACTTTATAGCTCATACCTGTTTCCGTTTAAAATATACGTATCAACATCTACAAAAAATAACATTGTGCTGCATACTTTTCCCATGTAACTGTATCAGAATGAATGAGCTGCCAAAAGAAAGGAAGAGATAGCGCCGTACTAATAGTACAGTACTTTCACAATATTCTTTTTAATCAGCTCAAAAAGCTCTGTGAAAAATACCATCTGGATATTATGCACTTTCTATAATCCTACTCTCTACTCTACTAATCCTACTAGGGTCACGGGGAGGCTGGAGCCTATCTCAGCCGACATTGGGCAAAGGCAGGGTAAAACCCTGAAAAGCCATTGGAGAACAACACACACACACACACACACACACACACACAAACTATTCTCACTTCACACTCACACCTACTGGCAATTTGGAACAGTCAGTTAGCCTTATGTGCATGTTTTTGGACTGCTGGAGGAACCCCACACAAGAACCACGTTACAAGAACATGCAAACTCCACGCAAAAATGCACAAGCTTGGGACTTATACCCTGAAACTTCTTGCTGTGAGGTGGATGTGCTAACCACAGTGTCATCATACCACCTTGAGCAAAATGATGCATTATTAAATACCCTGTTTAAAAAAAAAAAAGACATGAACCTCTGGTGTTTCAACCAGTGGGGTGGGAATCGGATGCAAGTTTAGAAGAACCTCACGTGAACATAAGCTTGGTTCTTCACTATCAACGTTTTCACCACAGGTTAATGGAAGGGTGTAAAAGTTACCAATGTTCAATGTTCATGGTTCATTTTGGAGGGGAAAAGCATAGAGTAGAGGTGGCGGTTAGTCCCTCACCACGCCCCACCTATTCACTTATCTTTGGGATGAATTGACTCAGGTTTCACGTATTGTTAACGTGCATTATTGTTGATGAGTCCTGCCATACGAGGACACATGGATCTTAAAGCACAGCACTAATTGAGAGGACATTGGAAAGAGGGCTCCACTCTTCTCCTCTCCACAGGGATTTCCCATTGGGGCAGGCGTGAAATGAGACCTTGAGTCACGCCTCTGTGAAAATGAGAGAAATTAATGGTCAAATCCTCCAGCCTAAAGTTGTGCTCAGCCTGCTATATTTTTGCAATCATTAAAAAACGAGTATTCAGATCAAGTATCGAGCTCAAGTGCCGCTAATCGAGATCCCCTTGGAAGGAATTGGCATGGATCTCATCAGGCCATTGGAGTGGAGTGCATGTGAGTATCGCTTTGTGTTAGTCTTAGTGGATGATGTAACGTGATACCCAAAGGCAGTGCTGTTGCACATTTCTGCATGCGGTGTTGTGTGGGCAGTCTTCCATGTTTTTTTCTTAGTGGAGATCCCTAAGCAGATTCTCATGGATCAGATAGAGATGGGTCTTCAGACTTTTCCTGCTCAATGGAGGACATGGTGACCTAATTGAGGAGATCCTCAAAGTTCTCCTTCAGCTGGTCGACTATATCCCCAGTCCTGGTCAGCAGCTCCCCATCCAGAGCATACACTGCCATGCATGGAACAAGACCCGTTTTCTCTTTTTGAGTGCTTACCAGTGTTTGCCAGAATGTTCTTGAGGCCAACCGAAAGTCCTTCTCCTGGCCTCCCTGAACTCTTCCCACACCCAAGTTTTGCCTCTGTGACTGCCAAAGCTACCGGCTTTTTGGCTACTCAATACCAGTCAGTTCATAGGCCTCCTCTACCACCGGTGTCCATAAGTGGGAGTTCTCAGGTTTTTGCACCATATTTACGAACAACCTTCTGGCCAAAGCTCCTGGATGCTGCATCCAGATCAGAGGCCCTGAACATGGACCATTCAGATTCTGTGACCCCCCACCTCCCCCAGGATGTAAGAGAAGCTCTTACAGAGTTGATGCCCCTGACAGCATAGCTCCCAGGATCGTGTAGTACTCAAACCTCTCCGCCATGTTTAGGTGGCAATTCCTTGGACGGAGTAATCACCCTCTTTCACCTGAATTTTATAACCATGCTATCAGGGAAGAAAAAAATCCATTGATGGGATAAACTGATCACCAAATGCTTTCAGTGGTCATTCAGTGCTTTGAGTCTCAATCTGACCAACAATGCCAATTCTTTACAGAACTGCTCATGCTCTGTCAAACTGGATTGTGACCATTGGTGGACTGCACTCTTCAAGTCTTTCCACAGATTTTATAATAAAACATTTCCTTTTTTTCTCCTTTAGCCACTGTGTGTTCAACTTCATGTTATTGTCATGAAGGAAAGTGTACCTTCCTCCCATTGTTAATTTCCCTGAAAAACTGCAGCAGGTTTTCCTCAAGAGTTTTTGCTGCATTCACTTTCCCTTGACAAATGCCCCAGTCCTTGCTGCAGAGAAGTACCCCCAACAACAAGATGCTACCACCTCCATTTACTGGAGGTATGGTGTTTGTTGGATGGTTGGATTTTGGCTTTCCACCAGAGTTTTTCCATTTGGGTGAATGGTGAGGTGCATTGTGGCTCAGTTGAAACTTTCTTCAACCATCCTGTGCAAGACTCTTAAATCCAGTTCGGACTTAACTGTGCTCCAGTGATTAATAAAGTATTTAATTCCTTGATTGTTTCCTTTCAGATACACTTCTGAGCACTGGGGCGCTCTGAGAATAACTGCACTGAACTAAACAAAATCATAACAATTGATCACAGGTGGAAGCCAATTAGCTTGGTGTACAATGGAGAAGGTGATCAGTTAACACAAATTGAGGGGTGATTATTTAACCATCTCAGTGGTTCTGATTTCACCGGCTATCATTATTGTAATTATATCTCTCACCTGGCTCATAGAAGTTGCATTAAATAAATGCAGTTGGAAAACTACTTTTGTGCAATTTAACTATTTTATTCACACACACACACACACACACACACACACACACACACACACACACACACACACACACACATATATACACACACACA
>JAOUQZ010000030.1:624147-641721 GCA_028564935.1 Neosilurus hyrtlii
GGTTTCCCTTTTGAGCCTGGTTCCTCTCAAGGTTTCTTTCTCGTGTCAACTGAGGGAGTTTTTCCTTGCCACTGTTGCCGCGGGCTTGTTCATTAAGGATGTGTAGGGGGTTGTAGAGAAAAATTCTTATATTCCTCCCTAATTTAATTTTACTATGTAAAGCTGCTTTGTGACAATGTCAATTGTAAAAAGCTCTACAAATAAAACTGAATTGAATTGAATCCACTCACTCTCCATCCATCCACTCACTCTTACTCACTCTCCACCCACCCACTCACTCACTCACTCTCCACCCACCCACAGACTCACTCACTCTTCACCCACCCACTCACTTTCATCACTCAGTCTCCACCCATCCACTCACTTACTCACTCTCCATCCACCGACTCACTCACTCTACACCCATCCACTCACTCTTACTCACTCACTCTCCACCCATCCACTCACACACCCATCCACCCACCCACTCACTCTACACCCACCCAAACACGCACTCAACACTTATCCACTCTCTCCACCCACCCACCCACTCACTCTCCACCCACCCACAGACTCACTCACCACCCACCCATCCACTCACTCTTACTCACTCACTCTCTACCCACCCACTCACTCTCTACCCACACACTCACTCACTCACTCTCCATCCACATACAAACGTTCTCACTAGCCCACCCATCCACTCACTCTTACTTACGCACTCTCCACCCAGCCGGACTCACTCTTTTCACCCATCCACTCAATCTTACTCACTCACTCTCCACCCACTTACTCACTCTCCACCCATCCACTCACTTTTACTCACTCACACTCCACCCACTCACTCTTACTCAGTCACTGTCCACCCACCCATCCACTCAATCTTACTCACTCACTCTCCACCCACTTACTCACTCTCCACCCATCCACTCACTTTTACTTACTCACACTCCACCCACTCACTCTTACTCAGTCACTGTCCACCCACCCATCCACTCAATTTTACTCACTCACTCTCCACCCACTTACTCACTCTCCACCTATCCACTCAATTTTACTCACTCACTCTCCACCCACCAACTCTTACTCACTCACTCTCCACCCACTCATTCACTCACTCTTACTCACTCACTCTCCACCCACCCACTGTCCACCCATCCACTCACTCTTACTCACTTACTCTCCACCCACCTACCCAGTCACTTACTCACTCTCCACCCACCTACTTTTACTTACTCACTCTCCACCCACCCACTCACTTTTACTCACTCACTCTCCACCCACCCACTCACTTTTACTCACGCACTCTCCACTCACCCATCTACTCACTCTTACTCACTCTCCACCCACCCACTCACTCTTCACCCATCTACACACTCTTACTTACTCACTCTCCACCCATACTCACTCTCCACCCACATACCCAGTAACTCACTCTCCACCCATACTCACTCTTACCCACTCACTTATTGTCCACCTACTCACTCTTATTCACTCACTATCCACCCACCCATCCACTCACTCTTACTCACTTACTCTCCACCCACACTCACTCTCCACCCACCTACCCACTCACTCTCCACCCACACACTCACTCTTACTCACTCACTCTCAACCCACCCACCTACTTTTACTCACTCAGTCTTCACCCAACCATTCACTTATTCTTACTCACTCACTCTCCACCCACCTACCCACACACTCTCTCCACCCACAGACTCACTCTTCACCCACCTACCCACTCACTCTCCACCCACCCACACTCGCTCACTCTCCACCCACAGACTCACTCACTCATTCTCCACCCATCCACTTACTCTCCACCCATCCACTTTCTTTTACTTACTCATTCTCCACCCACCTACTCTCCACCCACCTACCCACTGACTCACTCTCCACCCATCCACTCAGTCTTACTTAGTCATTTCCAGCCACCTACCCACTTGCTCACTGTCCACTCACCCACTCACTCTTACTCACTCACTCTCCACCCACCTACCCACTCACTCACTTTCCACCCATCCACTCACTCTTACTTACTCACTCTCCATCCACCCCCTCACTCTCCACCCACCCACAGACTCACTTTCCACCCACTCACACTTACTCACTCACACTCCACCCACCTATCCACTCACTCGCTCTCCACCCACCCACTCACTCACTCACTCACTGTCCACCCACCCAATCACTCTAACTCACTCACTCTCCACCCACACTCACTCTTACTCACTCACTCACCACCCACCCATCCACTCACTCTTACTCGCTCGCTCTACTCCCACAGACTCATTCTCCACCCACCTACCCATTCATTCTCCACCCACACACTCATTCTTACTCACTCACTATCCACCCACCAAACCACTCACTCCTACTTGCTCCTCACTCACTCACTCCTCACTCATTCTTCACCTCCCTACAGACTCATTCACTCTCCACCTACAGACTCACTTACTCTACTCTACACACACCCACAGACTTATTCTACACCCACCCTATCTCAGCTGACTCTAGGCAAAGGTGGGATACACCCTGAACAGTTTGCCAGACCACCGCAGTGTGAACACACAACCATTTATACTCACATTCACACCTAGAGGCAATTTTTTAACAGCCATATAGCCTAATGTGCAGGTCTTTTTACTGTGGGAGGAAACCACAGTACCTGGAGGAAGCCCATGCAAGCACAGGGAGAAAAGCTTCACACCGAAAAGCCCTCACCAAGCCAGGGACTAGTACCCAGGACCTTTTTCTTGTGAGTACCTCCTCCACCCCTCACTTCACCCCACACACATCTGTCTTCTTGATCCCAGTTCGATGGGGTTTACGTCTGGACACTGTTCTGCACATTCCATAATTTGAAGCCTAGGCCTGTCACAATGGTCAATTAATTGCCCCTCCATACAATCATTTTCCTGACTGCGATTAATTGCTGTAATTAATGTGTGCTTATTAACATAAGAAAAGACTATGCTTTGAGCGTTTTCATGGTTCCGCTGCAGCTCACTTTCTCTCGACTCACCTCTCCTGTGCCTCTGACTGACATGGAGGCGGAGCCAAGTGAGATACAGCACATTACAGTTCAATGGCAGGCTAAATTCCTAATAAAAAATACTATTTCTTTAATAAAATGACAACAGTATGGTTAATCATGATAGTTTCTCGGACAATATATCATTTAATTAAAAACTAATGGTGCCAGTCCTATTGAACTGTCGTACTCCCTTTAGTTCTGATGTAGCACCTTCGCTAATTTTCAGGTCATTCACTGGACATAACTTGATTGCAGTATCAGTGAAAACAGTGGGGGTGTTCGAAAACTTTTGACCATTAGTATAATTCACAGCTGAAAAACTGAGCCTCCAGATGCAAGAAACAAGTCAAGATTTTAAGATCTGCGGAATATATGAAAAATATAAAAATCTGAACAATGTTTCTGATCTTTTTACTAATAAATGAAGCAGTGTGTGTGTGTGTGTGTGTTTGTGTGTGTGTGTGTGTGTGTGTGTGTGTGTAACATAAATGATGTACAAAATGTTTTTTATAATTCTGGATCTCCCATTAAAGACACATTTAAGCCTGTCAGTGTGAAGCAGGGGCAGTACAATGGTGTAGTGGTTAGCATGTCCACCTCACAGCAAGAAGGTCCTGGGTTTGAGTCTCGGGCTCGGCTGGGGCATTTCTGCGTAGAGTTTGCATGTTCTCCCCGTGCTTGTGTGCGTTTCCTCTGGGTACTCAAAAGGCATTCACATTAGGCTGGCTGTTCCAAATTGCCCCTAGGTGCGAATGTGAGTGTAAATGGTTGTATGCATATGTTGGCCCTGTGATAGACTAGGGAGCTGTTCTAAGTGTACCAGGCAGTGTCGGCTGAGATAGGCTTCAGTCTCCCTGTGACCCTTGTAGGATTAAGCGGTTCGGCACAAACACACACATATCTCATATCACATAACACACACAACTCTCTCTCTCTCTCTCTTTCTCTCTCTTTCTCTCTTTCTCTGTCAAACACACACACACATTTTTGATTTATGATCATTACAAATAAAGATGATTAATTTTCTTATTATTTTGGGAGGTTTATAACTGAATAGTTAAATATATTTGGTAGCATTAGTACTTGGCACATAGTACAAAGTAGAAAATAAAATAAGACAGATCATTACGTACAGACTCATCCCTAACGTACATTGAAACAGGCTTTAATCAGTGTCTGGGGAGGCACTAAGTATTAGCGTGAGCAGGGTCTGCACTCTTCATCCAAATCATCTTAATGATGGAGATTTGTTATTGTGGATTATTTTATCAACTACACAAAGGACCTTGGAAGGCTGTTTCCTGCTGGCCAGGACCCGAACCCTTCCGACTGGTCCTTTTAGATTGGTACCCACAGACTTGCCATCTGGCTGGTGTGAACGATTACCACGGCAACGGCCAAGTGACCTGAGACCAGCAGGAACCAAGGTCGCAGAGCCTGCTTGCTCTCCATTCTGTGTCATGTTTATGCCAGAGAGGAATCTTCAGTGACAAAATGTAAAAAGTTTTCTTCTCCAGTTTAGGAAATAAATGATGATCAGCAGCAAGAACTGAGTCATATGATCATCCACAGAAGGGTAAATGATTACACTGGATATGGGACACGGAGTAAATGAGAAATCTCCATGAGCAAACATTCACTCACTCACTCATTTGCCGAACCACTTAATCTCTGCCGACAGTGAGAGTGAGGTACACCCTGAACAGCTCACCAGATCATCACAGGGCTAAAACACACACACAAAACCATGCACACTCACACCAAGGGGCAATTTCAAACCAGCAATCAGCCTAGTGTGCATGTCTTTGGACTGTGGGAGGAAACCGGAGCACCCGGAGGATACCCACTCAAGCACTGGGAGAACATGCAAACCCTACACAGAAACACCCTCAGCGAGCCCAAGTCCAAGAGCGCCGTTGCATTTTAACTCTTTAAAAAGATCAACTCTTATCAACTGGGGGCGTTATGGAACCCCTGAGGTATCGTGGCAGTACAGCAGTTGGCTTTTAACTTATTATAATTGGAGGGCAACCGTTCCGACACCTAGGACACACAGATCCCAGACACAAATATCATCTGACACAGCCATATGCAACACTGCAGACCAACACAGACAAAAGAGGGTAATAAATCAACTGTCAGCCACAGATCCCCCACTTATTCCCCCACTGGTCGATACAAGTAGACTATTTCCACCCAAGGGGTCTAAGGTTAGAGCACAACAACTGACAATAAAGACAATATACCATTTCTGAGGAAGCCAGGACTGTAATCGGAGCTCGGCGATAGATTTCTGATGCAAAAAAATTGTCAATTTGACTCACTGCTATGGTTTCATAGATAGGTACGATAGGTCTGTTCTCTCCAATGTTTCACCGGCTAGGTTACTTCAGGATAATATACAGATCTCTGTGAAGTTCAAATTCATTCAGTACAAAGTAAACACACTGCCTATGATATTCAAGTAGAGAAATATGGGGCGAACAACAGTCGGAATATTGTCCACCATGTGCATCATCTAAAATGCTTTGTTTCACTGCACACACCAGCACAAAAATATCTTTCTGCTCGAAGTTTATAATCGCTCTACAGCATATAATTTATTTATAATTTAAGTATGATTTATCCAGTTCATTCTATTTAATGCACCGTTCCGTCAGCAGTTACACAGACAGATAACTTTCCACTGTGTGAGAACTGCAGTCGGGCAGACAGGATTATCCGTGCGTGTGTACTTTTAAACTGAACAAAAAATGCAAAGTTTGTGACAAATTAATATGAATAAAACTCTTGGAATAATTGAATAGGACACTTGGAGTGTGTGTCATGTAATAATCACTCATGTTGAGGGGAAAGAATATATATATATAAATCTGATATTTAATGTAATTTTAAATCTAAAATGCACATCTCATTTAAAAGAGTCATATGTTTGGTGACATGTCGGAACAGGCTGCAGTTTTGGCTGCACCTCCATGCAAACTCAAACCACACAGTCATGAGGTGCAGGTGAGCACATCAATAACCCGGTCCAGGTGTGACCTCGGCCGACTCACCGAGCGAACCGAAGCTCTGAGAGCTCCACGTGCAAACGTGTGCATTGTTTCAATACTGAGAAAAACGAAGGATTTACACACAAACGGGCAGCGCGGAGGTGATGGTGGCTAAAAAGCCTGCAGCACGGCGAGTTCACTCGCACCGACAGCCGGTCCACGGTCCTTACCTTTCCACGGTGTTCCGTCCGAAAATCAGGGATATCTGTGGGGTCAGAACGATCTTGTCAGATATCTAGGATTCCAAACGAAGTTTCCGATCATGACCTGCACCGGCCCAGAGCTCCGTACACCTGGGGTTTGATTGGATGATTTGAATTTGATTGATTGTTAACTTGTTTGTTTTAATAAAAGTTTATGTTTATTTAATTTCAATATATTTTAGGTTAGTTTCTGTTGGTTTGTTAAATGAACTTTTAATAACTGTTGTGTTTTTAAATCCCTGTATTTCTGTTATTCTGGAAGTATGGACCCCAGGGAGAGACCCTTAACAGGGATCCAAACAAACAAACAAACAAACAAACAAAGGAGAGTGTGTATAATCCCGACTCAAGCACTTACTTCCTCCGAGCTCAGTGAGAAGCCCTGCTCCGTTCTGTGCGGGTCTCTCTCTCTCTCTCTCTCTCTCTCTCTCTCTCTCTCTCTCTCTCTCTCTCTCTACGGACACGGAAACGCGCGCGCGCTCTGTCTGTCTGTCCGTCTGAAAAACCTGCGGGTCGCTTCACTGCTTCCATCACACACATCTGAACCCATCAGTGTCGGTGAGCACACACACACACACACACACACACACACACACACACACACACCGTGTCCTCTGTGCCTGGGTTTTTTCCCTCCGTGCTCCCGTCAGTCCTCATGTTACAGGACATCAATCACGCGCTCAGACGGTGCGCTCGCGCGGCCCGGGCTGATTTACAAACATTAGCAGGGAATGAAATTACACAGTCTCTGGCCGAGCACAGCTCACAATGCGGGGAGGAGAGGACACACACACACACACACACACACACACACACACACACACACACGCTCTGGAAGCTGCCATACACAACACTGGCGCTTATTCCGCGTGAAATCACCGAAACACAACCCCGGGGCTCGTGACCGAACCTTTTGTCTGTCCGCGCGGTCACCGCATTATTTACGCAGAGCAAAAAAAAAAAAAAAAAAAAGAATGCCGTAACCTGCGCAGAAAAGCTCGTGCCGCTGGTATTTAATTGAGTTTCGTGCTGTACCACGCACGAAGACACGGGGCTGGGCTCCTCCAGCAGCATCCGGATGTTTTCCTCTTATTACAGCAGGAAACAAAGGCTGAAGGTTGAGATGGATGAAGGAACCTATTAAACTTCTCAACCCTATTTACAACCAAAACAAAGCGGAGAGCGGAGCCGCCTGTGCACAAGTTCCCCTCCGCTTCACCCCAGAAATAAAAATAAAGAAAGTTGAATAAGAACTTTCCCTCCGAGCTCGAACGGTCCGGTGAAGGTGTTTAAATGAATCCGGACCTGCAGCACTAACGCACGGTTCGACCCGCGGAGCGATAGAGGAGGAAGAGAGAGAGGGAGAGAGGAGGAGAGGGGGAGAGGGGGAGAGAAGCAGCATGTCGGGTTAAACACACGCGTCTCCGCCGCATCGGATCACAATAAACGCCTTTTAAAAAGTTAAGCGCACACACCAGCAGTCGGAGAGGATGCAAAGTTTCCAGTCGGAAGCACGACGCGTGAGAAGCGGATGAAATGATGAGGAAAGAGGAGAGCAGGGCTCGGGAGCGCGGTGCGTGTGGAGCGGCACGGCGCCGCTCTCCTCCCCGCTCCGCTCCTCTCCGCTCCGCCGCTGATCGATGATTGAACCGAACAAAGGCACAACACGATCAATTTCTAATAACTATCAGTGTAACCGCTCTGTTTGGATGCAAAAAGTCGAGCCGAAAGCAAAAAATCCTTCTTTATCGCGTGGAAATGTTGGTAAATGTCTGGGTTGTGCAGTAAGCGGAGAGAGAGATCACCTACCTGCAGCCGCCGGAGATCAAATTTCTTCCAATATTGAAACATCGATCCCACATCGGCGGCCATCTTGGGGTACATTGAGGAGATTTTTTTGCACCGGCTACAATAAATATATGGGCTGGATTCCCCTCGTTAAGCACCGCTGACGCTCCTCTGCGTAAAAAACAAACGCTATGAAAACACAACCCCCCTTTAAAAAGCAAGAAAGTTAGAGAGTGAAACACAGAGTGACAGAAGAGTAGAAGAGAAGAAATGAATAAAAGTAAACGCACTCGGGTGGTGCGGCCCGGGGATCACCGGCTCCACTGCACTTCATCTGGGAAACTTATCGATAATGACGTAACGCACTGATCAATAAGGTCTAATATACTAGAACTGAAAACAACACCAACAACACAACATCAACACAACCATCAGCACAGTCAACACCATCTTCAACACAGCATCAACACAATTAACACAACAATCAACACAACACCAACACAACTAAGAACACTACCATCAGCACAACCACTAACACAAACACAATAAACAAAACAATCAATATGATCAACACAACCATTAGCCCAATCAACACAACACCAACACACCATCAACACACTATCAACACAAATACCAACACATCAACACAATAAACATTACCATCGATAGAACATCAACACAATTAACACATCAACACACCATAACACAATAGAACATCAACACAACCATCAACACAACAATAACACAACCATTAACACAATGAACACAACATTAACATAACAACACAACCATCAACACAACAACGCGACTATTACCACAATCAACACAACCATCAACATAATGATCAACACAATCAATACAACCATCAACCCAATACACGCAGCATCAATACACCATCAACAAACCATCAACAATGAACACAACCATCAACACAATCCTTAACACAACTTCAATACAATTAACACAACCGTCAACATAACATCAACACAACAATGCACACTCTCATCAACACAACAACCAAAATAACAGAACCATCAACACAATGATCAACACAATACACCATCAACACAACATTAACACATCCATCAACACAGTCATCAACAAAACCACCAACACAACCATCAACATAACAATTAACCTAATCAACACAACACCAACACACAATCAACACAACATTAACACAACCATCAACACAACCACTAACATCAACACTACCATCAACACACTCATCAACACAATAGCATGACATCAACACAACCACCAACACAACAACACACTCATCAACACAACACCAATCCAACTATCCAACACAGTCATTCAACACAACCATCAACATAATTAACAACACAATTACCAATGCAACTATCAACACAACCATCAACACAACATCAACACAATTAACACATCAACTCAATCATCAACACAATATCAACATGACCATGAACACCATTATTAACACAACCACCAACACTACACAACCATCAACCTAATAATCAAACAACATTCAACCCAATTAGCACATCACCACCACATAATCAGCACAACCATCAACACAGCCATCAACCACCATCAATACAACCATCAACAAATCAGCACTACCACCAGCACAACATCAACACAACAACAACACAATAACACAACATCAACACCCCCATCAACACATCAACAACACAATATTAACACAACAACAACACAACAATCAACACAACAACACAAGCCTCAACACAGCATCAACACTACCATCAACAAAATCAACACAACAGCATTAACACATAACCATCAACAGAACAACAACACAGACTTTTAACTCAGTCAACACAACCTTAACACGACAACAACACAACCATCAACACAACCATTTGCACAACAGTAACACAACATCAACACCATCAACACAAGCCTCAGCACAGCCATTAACAAAACCATCAACACAATCAATACAAGAACAACACAACGTCAACACAATCAACACAACATTAACACAACCATCAGCAAAACCATCAACAAAATCAACATAGCATCAACACAACAATCAACACAACAACATCAACACAATCAACACAACTATCAACACATCAGCTCAACACAAGCATCAACATAATAATCAACAGAATCACAACCATTAACACAAAATCAACACAACCATCAACACATCAACACAAGATAAACATAATCAACACAACCTTCAACACATCACACAATAATATCAACACAATTAACTTAATCAACACAAAAATCAACAAAACAACATCAGTACAATCATTACCACAATCAACACAACCATGAACCTAACATCAGCACAACCATCAGCACAACAGCTAATGTTTATAATCCATTAAATTTTTATAATCTAAAATAAAGTTTAATGATTTACTGATGATTTGATCTGAAATATAAACAAATCCAAACTGTTTCTGATTATTTAAAAACAACAAACATATAAACTATTTTTATCAAACAAACCTGACGGTGATGTTTATGTTTATGTGGGAAAAGTTATCTTACTGTTTTGATGAATACTACTACTACTACTACTACTAATAATAATAATAATATTAATAATAATAATAATAATAATAATTATTATTATTATTATTACTATTATAATTTTTTTTATTAAAGGAAAGATTGAGACACCTGCACATAAGGAAAAATTAGTTGAAACTGAAGTGAAGAGATTCTTTCTTTCTGTTAAAGACAGGGTGCTGTAGAGGAAAATGAAAATAATGTTTTTATTCAATACTATTTATTTATTTATTATTTATTTGTATATTTATGTCATGACCTGATGATTTTTCACTAGAATACAGATTTGATCACAACATCGGTCGTTTCCATTATTTAAAATGTTCAATATAAAAACTCTATTTTTAACATCACTTGCTCCCTCTTGTGGAAGACCTTTAATTAATGCTGTGGGAAGGGGAGTGGGGGGGTGTACCATCAGCATCTTGGTTCTGAAAAATAAAAAGTGATCTGACAGTGAAGTAGGTGTAGTAGACCAGGCAGAGACTGAGTGTCACTAAACCATAGAACATTTTAAAGATTTTAGAAAGTGAGCAGATTCACAGCGCACACTATTAGATGGAAGATTCTGAAAAAATATGCACATCATATTTATATATATAAATATATATGATCCCACCCAGGTGGTTACAAATTGATTTGATCATTTTTAGATAATATTCAGGTCTCATTGTTAAACATTTTGATAGGTTGTGAGAAATTATACAGGAACACATCTGTCATTTTTCTTTTGGTTATTAACGCCAAACTGGGCCTAGGAGTCAACTGTTTCTTTAGCTTGAAATGCTAAATACATTTTATAAACCCCCTAAGGGACATATTATAGGGGCTTATTAAAAGTTTCAGTTTTATTGCCTTTTATTTATGGCTTCGGGGGGAATGCACTGCATCAGTCTCATAAGAAGGCAATAATGTATCCTGTTTTCATAGGGTTCATTGTTAAATTTGAAATTTAAATAAGTGTTGATATGCAAGCAGGATGCATCTGTGCATATTACTTTTTCTCAGATGTAAATGTGAAAGTATTTCGAAGGTGCTTCTTCCACCACCCCCATATCATTTGCAGGGAACAGTGAAACAATAAGAGTAAATTTTTAGCTTTCTGAGTGGTGTTGCTGTGCTTACTAAAGAACAGGAGTCATTAGGGTTTGGTGATATGAAGTGGTTAAGAATTCTAAATAAACTACAAATACTGCCCATTTGGACACATATTTTACTGACGAGCCAATGAAATATAATTCAATTATTCATTCATTTTCTGAACCACTTCATAATTAGGGTCGCGGGGAGGATGGCGCCCATTTCAGTTGACTCTGGGCGGGGGCAAAGTACACCCTGGACAGCTCGCCAGGCCAGCGCAAGGCAGAAATACACTGACAACAATCCAGTGGCCTACTCTTTACGAAAGTGAGCAATGGTTCTTTTACATGCCTCTCACCACGACAGTGAGAGACATGGCTGGCCTTTGATAACCCAGTTAGCTACACTTAGGTGGCTGCAGTGACAACTTGGCAATTAGAAGGGCCTGAACCCCTGACCTTCGGCTCAGTAATCCAGCACTCTACCACCTGGCCAACACTGGTCCCAATGAAATATCTCTTATTTAATTGCCCAAATTGCTTAATCCTATTGGATCGCAAGGAAGCTGAAGCCTATCTCAGCCAACACTGGATGAAGGTGGGGCACACCCTGAACAGCTCACCAATCCATCAGAGGACCAACACACACAGACACACACACAAAACCATTCACACTCACACCTAGGGGCAATTTGCAACAGCCAATTAGCATAATGTACAAGTCTTTGAACTATGAAAAGAAACCAGAGTACCTGGAGGAAACCCACACAATCATTTGGAGAATATACAAACTCTACAATGCCCAGAAACACTTTCTCCATGCCCAGGACTCGAACCCAGGACCTTCATGCTGTTAGGTGGATGTCCTGACCACTATGCCACTGCGTCCCGCTGATTAAATATTTACAGTGTAGATTTTAGGACTGGGTTTCACATGCATAAAACATGGACATTTGATTATAACTGAGAACGAATTATTTAGTGTATTAGGAATGGCACTTGGTTTATGATTCTATTGATTGTCTCTTGAATCCAAAAGGTATGAAAAACAGTGTGTGTTGCAAGTGCTTGCAGGGACTAAAACAACCCTAACCCAGTCTCTTCAACCATAGCTGTACTGTAACATTTTGTGCAGGGTTCCATTAGCCTTTGGTATATAATAATGTGGACTAGAATCCTGTCAAATAAGCACAGCAGTTCAATAAAAGATCAAATACCTTAAAGGGGCATTAAATAATGTCCCATCTGTTTGCTTGTGGCACTTCTAAACTTCTCTATTTCTCAGCATGTTAACTGAGTTAGTATTGTATAGAGTAAGGCAATAGCTGCTATAAGAATGGCTTTAAAGGGGCCAGTGCTCCCTTCCCAGAAGCCTCTGCACTCAGAGTTAATGTTTTCATGATTATGCCAGTGTTATATATAAAAAAACAAATCTGGGCAAGGCGGTGGAACACCCTGAACAGCTTGGGTGGCCAAAACAACACATAACACACCAGGCTCAGGTGTTTCTGTGTGGACTTTGCATGTTCTCCATGCATGTGTGGGTTTCTTCCAGGTAATCCAGTTTCCTCCCACAGTCCAAAGACATGCATGTTAGACTAACTGGCTGTTCCAAATTGCTCTAGGTGTGAGTGTGAATAGTTGTGTGTGTTGGCCCTGTGATGGTCTGGTGAGCTGTTCAGGGTGTACAGCACCTTTGTCCAGTGCCGGCTGAGATGGGCTCCACCCTCAGCAAATGAGATAAGATGAGATGTTAGAGATGACAAAATACAGTCAATGTAGGCCTTTACAAAAAATAATATTTTTCCATATGCTAGATTTTTAAAAGTGATGAATATGTGGCAGCGTAAGCTTACATGCCATTCAGAAGATATGTTCTAATACAATTCTAATGCTCTGCTGCACTGCATGTCTGTGCTAAACAAACAAAAACTTGCATTGAGACCTGATGTAAGATTTGATCATACTTATACATTAATAAAAGCCAAGATTTGTGTATAATAATTAATCATAATTTAGTTTTCTGTCATTTCATAAATGAGGGACATTATGGTGAAAGCCTCCAAGTATGAGGATGAAGAAAAGGTTCCTGATGGGTTTCAAAGGGAACACTATCAATGAAGCAGAGCTAGCAAGGTAGAGGTCCTGTTCCTTCAAAACACAGGGACCTGTACATAAATAAAAACAGTGAATTGGATTCTGGGAAGAGTGATACTTGCCTGTTGATAAAATAATTTCATTCAATACCTTTAGTGTTTTTTTTTCACCTCCACTTTCAGTGAAAGACTGCATTATCCTGCGCAGGGTCAGGATGGGTCCAAAGAACATCTGGTCCAAGGGTACAAGGCCGGAATGCTGTCTAGTTTAGATGGTACCTAGCAAACTGCATCACACACATTTATACATTTATATTTCATCCCATGTTTGGGAGGTAACTGGAGAACCAGGAGGGAATCCACTATGACATGAGGAGAACATAGAGTATAGAGATAATGCATATACAGAAATTCCACACCGACTGTAACCCAATCAGGACAACCGCAGGGTATGATGAGCGGCATGACATTAAATCTCATTCTTATATTAAATGCTTTGGATTAAGATTCTGGATAAAATTCTTTTCATGTAGTGTTGCAGTATACTATGCATTCTTTATAATTTGAGATTTATTCTGTGCAGGTAACAGCCAGGCTGAGTTAATTCTGATGTCTGATTGGTTCAGCCAGCTGGCACTCCATTCAGGCACAAACATATTTTAAATTTAGTTTGTTTGTTTGTTTATTTATTTATTTGCTTGCTTATTTATTTATTTATTTATTTGTTCATTCATTCATTCATTCATTCATTCATTCATTTATTTATTTATTTAGCTCCATTAAAATTATTTTCTTTTTTGTAACATTGCAACCCTCATTATTTTATAATTATTCATATGTTAATTGTATTCATTGTTGTTAAATCCTAACAAAACTTCTACTCTGTCCAGATTCGTACAACATGTAAGAAATGATATCTCAATGCCATGTACATGGATATGCACTATATAGTAATGGTGGAAGGATATAGATAAATGACTTTATAAAATAAGGCTGTACTGACATGTTATTGTCTCTGAAACACTTATTCTGAAATTCACAATCATAACCAGTGTTATCATACAAAGCAAGCTTTCAGCCTCACCAATATTTATGGAAAAATAGCTCAAAATGCTCAAAAGCTTTAATAGAGGTGTAATATACACTAGCGGGCTAATCAGATGCTTGTAGCACAGGGAGACTGAGATGATCATACAGATGTCTACGGTGCAAATGAATTGTACAGGGTCATGAAAAAGTGTATGCCCCTTTGTAATTTCCTTTATTTCTGTTTATTCATAATATTTAACTAAACAAATTTAGTATACTACTAAATAAAACCAAATTATTTTATTAAATTCAGTTTTATTCGTATAGTGCATTAAACTTATGATTTTAAACATTTTTCTACGAACCCTTGTCATAACTCAGGATAGCACTGCACCTCCAGACAAACAGGGAGAGCCGGTGATCACCACGGACCTGCACTCTCACTGCAGGTCAACAAGGCAACAAACAGGCCTCCAACAGTCAGGCCTCTCAGCCCTATAAAAGGCCAAGGCATGGCGACAAAAGCACTTGGTCTACATGGTTCTGGTGAAATCATCCTTCTGTTAACCATCACAAGAACTTTGCTAAAAGAACTTAGACCTTCGAGACTGGTTTTGGAACTCTTACCTTATTCCTAGACATCTGGCCTTGTGGATTATCTTTGAGAGCTCTGTTTGCCTGTCTTGGACTTCTGCTTGCCTGAACACGAATTACGATCGCCCCAAAAGTCTTTTACAGTTTGCCCATTGCGCATTTTCTTTTGTTATCTTTTTCATGCCTCTTGTGAGTACCTTCTGAGTGTATCGTGTGATATTGACTATGGTAGCTGGGCTTGATTAAATCAGAATCACTTCATTATTTCTTCCTCTGCATCTCGTGTTGAATCCTCTTCAATAAATCCTCTGTACCTTACTCACCTTGATCCTCATGTGCTTATGTCTGATCGCATGACTGAGTCAAGCAGTAGTGTTGAGAAGCTTCATGGCTATATTGGTCACTTTGCTCACACAGTCTCCAATCAGGAAGCAAGTCTGCGGGAGCCACACTTTCTCGACTCGTCAAGAGTGTAGAGGAACTCCGATCAGCTCCAGCAACTACCCCAGCAATTAGGTCTGAAGAGCCCATTGAGACCACCCCTACTGATTGGACATTAACCGCACTGGTAGTAACAGCTCCCATCCACTTGGCACCTCCACCTTTATTCTCCGATTAGCTCAATGCATGTCGTAGCTTGACCCGATTTTCTTTAATTTTTGAACTACAAGCTGGACAGTTTCCAACTGAGAGAGCTAAGGTGGCTTATGTAATCACTCGGCTGACTGGTCGCACTTTAGTCTGGGCAACTGTTCTTTGGAATCGACAACACCCAGACAGTCTCACAGCAGAGCAATTCCTGGCGGCACTAACTAGAGTGTTCGACAATGGAATTAACCAACGAGAGGCAGCCGAACGCCTTTTCATCTTGTCCAAGGGATCAAGATCAGTAGCTGAGTATACCATAGAATTCAGAACTCTAGTGGTCGAGAGCCATTGGGAGGACAAAGTACTTACCACTGCCTCTTACTGCTTCTTGCACAGAGCTCCAGGGAAAAAGACATGCCCACCAGGACCCGGGGGCATCCTGGTGAGCGGTACACCAACCTCTGCCCCCAGGTCTCACTGCTTTCTCCCTGTTACACTATCTTGGTCAAGTCCTCCAGAACCACAGATCCCCCTACAGCCTCTGGTAGACTCCGGAGCCTCTGCCAATCTCCTAGACTTGACCCTTGCCCAACAACTTTAGATACCCTTTCAGAGATGTGAGGCACCATGGGCAGTACAAGCTCTGGATGGCCGTCCTTTTGGAACTGGTTCATTGGAGTACATTACGAGTTCCCTCATTATGACCACCTTGTGGGAGGACACAGAGTCCATTCAATTCTATCTCATTGACACCCCTCTGAATCCATTAGTTCTAGGCCATCCCTGGTTGAGTGCTTATCACCCATCTTTTCACTGGGCATCTGGCACCCTAACCTCCTGGGGTGCAACCTGTCAGGACCATCTGAAAAAACCTATGCAAAACCACTTGATGGTGGGCTCAATTCCTGTTTTTGTTGACACTTCTTCTACTTCTGTACATCCTGCCACTACCTTGAGCCCTGTGGAGTCTATGTATTCTGCTATGTCTGCCTTCTCCACTGGGGTGTCGGCTGCTCCTTTAACATCCCTCCTTCGGGGTGCTCCTAAAACCATATCCTGGACACCAGCGGCCCAAAGGGCTTTTGAAAACTTGAAGACTTGATTCACCTCAGCTCCTATTCTGATTCATCCAGACCCTAAACTTCCCTTTGTGGGAGAGGTGGATGCCTCAGATGCTGGGGTGGGGTGGTTTTGTTCCAACAGAGCCCAAAAGACAACAAGTTGCACCCTGTGCCTTCTACTCCAGATGCCTTACACCTTCTGAGAACCCATATGTTGTGGGAAATCGGGAACTCCTGGCTATTATACTGGTACTGGAGGTGTGGCTTCACTGGCTGGAGGGATCCCTTCACACATTTCAATTCTGGACTGACCAGAACCTGCAATATATAAAGGACGCCAATAGATCGAATCCATGCTAAGCCAGGTGGGCTCTATTCTTTACTAGATTTGAGTTCACACTGTCATATTGGCCAGGGTCTAAGAACTTCATCTTCATCTTCATCTTCTTCCGCTGGTTCCGGGATCGGGTCACGGGGGCAGCAGCCTAAGCAGTGACTCCCAGACGTCCCTCTCCTCAGCCACTTCCTCCAGCTCTTCCGG
>JAOUQZ010000030.1:642094-657108 GCA_028564935.1 Neosilurus hyrtlii
ATAACCACAATATTAATCATAATAACCACAATAATAATCACAAGATTCAAATAATAATCATAATAACCACAATATTAATCATCAAGATTCAAAATATAATCATAATAAACACAATATTATTAATCAAAGTATTCACAATAACAATAATATTCATAATATTCAAATAATAATCATAATAACCATAATAATCACAATAATAATCATAATATTCACAATAACAATAATATTCATAATCATAATATCAATAATAATAATATTCATAATATTCAAATAATAATCATAATAACCATAATAATATTAATCATCATAACATTCATAATAATAATATTCATAATAACCACAATAATAATCGTAATATTCATAATAATCATAATATTCATAATAATCACAATATTAATAATCATAATATTCATAATAATCACAATAATAATCATAATATTCACAATAACAATAATATTCATAATCATAATATCAATAATAATAATATTCATAATATTCAAATAATAATCATAATAACCATAATAATATTAATCATCATAACATTCATAATAATAATATTCATAATAACCACAATAATAATCGTAATATTCATAATAATCATAATATTCATAATAATCACAATATTAATAATCATAATATTCATAATAATCACAATAATAATCATAATATTCACAATAACAATAATATTCATAATCATAATATCAATAATAATATTCATAATATTCATAATCAAAATAATTATCATAATATTCACAATAACTAATATTCATAATATTCAAATAATATTCATAATCATGATATTCATAATATAAATTATCACAATAAAAAAAATAATCATAATGTTCATAATAATATTCATAATATTAATATTTATAATAATCACAATAATAATAATAATATAATAATCACAATAATGTTAATCATAATATTCACAATTATATTAATCACAATAATGTTTATAATAATATTCATAATATAATAATCACAATAATATTAATAATAATATTCATAATAATATACATAATATTCATAATTCATTCATCTTCTTTCACTGGTTCCGGGGTCGGGTCGCAGGGGGAGCAGCCTAAGCATTGGTCATAGTAATCACAATAATATTTATGATAATATTCATAACAATAATAATAATATATATATAATATTTATAGTAATAATAATAATCGCAATAATAAGGGCAGTGTGGTGGTTATCACATCTACCTCACAGCAAGAAGGTCCTGGGTTTGGGTCTCTGTGTGAAGCTTGCATGTTCTCGCCGTGCTTGCATGAGCTTTACCACCTACTTAACAGTAAGTGCAGGCTAATCACTCATCATTGACTCAATAGCTGAACTGCTTTATCATTTATAAGGGTCACAGAAAGGCTGGGGCATGCAGAATTCACACAGAAACACCCAAACATGGGACTTAAACCCAGGACCTTCTTGCTGTGCGGCAGACATGCTAACCAGTACACCACGGGCTAATCAGCAAACCAGAACTATATACCAAACCATCCAGTTACTGAGGAGGTGGGTAACAGAAAATCGATGTACGCAGCATAAAACTAGATCAACAACATCTGGATTGGCTCCTTTTACATACGTCACACCCATCAAGGTATCCTGGATACGCTGCCGCGTTGGTGGCGAGTATAACAACTATCACCAACAACAGTTAGGGGTTGTTTCATGGTCAGGGTTGACTTTTAAAATTATACAGGGGACCTCTTTAAGTAGGCTCTTGAGTACTTTATGACTGTCTCTTGTTTCGTATAGAGGAAGAGTTGTTCCAGCTATACTACTGAAATCATTCCTCACTTCTGATACATAGTGATATCGGAGGAAAATAGCTTTTACCTGATAAAAGGGGTATTTTCATACAATCTAGAAAGATGTTCTGCTGCTTGGAGGCTCTATTTATAATCTAAGTGGCTTCGTCAGGATCCTTTATATATCCTATATATGAGGTTCACAACAGAAACCTGGAAAAAATCCTCAGACAGGTGTGGTGTATCTTATGTAACTCACCTGTTGTGGAGTGTAAAATGCCATCTTAGACCCTGTCATGGATTTTTAAACATGTTTTCCTTCTCAACGTCAGGTCTATTTGTTAGGTCTGTTGTCTGATGCCCGACATCCAATGGCTGAGGTACAATAAATATACAAATTTCATGTGTTTTGGGACATCTGATCCGCTTACCCTGGGTTTACACTGGGGCATGATGTCCACGATCTCCACGATTTGAGAGAATCATGATGAGCGTGGGGGATCGTGGGATCGAATCGTGATGGTGAAGGAACTTTGGGGAATTTTGGTGATCTTGAAGGAACTTTGGGGAATTGTGATGATCTTGAGGGAACTTGGTGGAATCGTAATGGTCTTGAGGGAACTTGGTGGAATCGTAATGGTCTTGTGGGAGCTTGGTGGAATCGTAATGGTCTTGAGGGAACTTGGTGGAATCGTAATGGTCTTGAGGGAACTTGGGATCGTGATGGTCTTGAGGGAGCTTGGTGGAATCGTGGCGGTCTTGAGGGAACTTGGTGGGATCGTGATGGTCTTGTGGGAGCTTGGTGGAATCGTAATGGTCTTGAGCGAACTTGGTGGAATCGTAATGGTCTTGAGGGAACTTGGGATCGTGATGGTCTTGATGGAGCTTGGTGGAATAGTGGCGGTCTTGAGGGAACTTGGTGGGATCGTGATGGTCTGGAGAGAACTTGGTGGGATCGTGATGATCTGGAGGGAACTTTGTAGATTTGGGATCATCGCACTGATTGTGGCAAACTTTTTTACTCAAATATTTTTCAACAATTATTCTGCTGTATTAGGATTTGACGCCACTCGTGATAGAATGTGGAAAGCACAGTAGAACTTAACAGACCTTAACAGAGCGTAACAGACCTTGGTGCGCCATCAAAGGGGATCTTGATAAACTTGGATGCATGATTCCTTCAAGTTCTATCTCCTGGATGCGAGTTCTCCTTTTTTTATTCCCCGATCGTGGAGCTCTGCACTTTTTCTTAATCACAGAGAATGCCGACATCAGGCCCCGGTGTAAACCCAGGGCTAGACCTGTATGGTTTCCATGTAACACTCTTATGTCTGCCTCATGTAAAACCCTAGGGACTTTTATTTACACAACATGCATCATCAGTGTAAATAGAGTGCATGTACACCAACCAGGAATTGCAGGATTATCATCCAAGGATTTCTATTTGTCTTGCAATTAATCTTATAATTTTTGTAAGAATATCATCTGATTTGACTTCTAGACCTGATCATGACAAACATACAACACATATTTTATATGTAAACGCAACTGTCCAGCTTTCTGCATTCCTCAGCTTGATTCGTGATGATTTTCAGCAGGCGATGAAATTGTAGATGTGTCTCTTTGTCCGATCTATTATGACACCCAATCACATGACATTAGTTGACCATCTTATTACACAAATTGCCACGGTAATTTCATAAAATCATGCTGTTGGTCCAGCCTCTCCTGAACTCTAGAAGGATTAAAGTGGAATGAAAGGAAATCCTTCCAATCTCTCCTGTTACACTGAAAGTATGTATATTTTCATCATCAGGTGGTTTTTATTTACATCTACGAAGTTGCAATTTGCTAAAATGCATTCAGTAGTTTGCATTAGCCTGTTTCAAAAAGGCCACCGTTTGTGGTTTGTTACATTCTCACGAGTATGAAATCACGAGCATAGGATATAGATGCATCAGTTCCAATAAGGCAAGATGCCAGAAAACAATAACAGTATACAGATATTAAACTAACAACCAACTCCTGACCAACACACACTCCATCACTTCACTAAACTCCTAACCAACTCTGAACCAGCAAAGCAGATCAGTACATCTACAGAACCAGCTGTGTAGTAATATCATTTCTTTCTTTCTTATAGAATTCCAAGCTTATTGAAGAATGTAGTTACTCATGAAATTGGCCCCCTTTGTTTGTAATGGTTATGAATCAAACATCGGTTTGAATCAAGAATCAATTCTGAATCATTTCGTCACCCCAAGAATCGGAATCGAATTGAATTGTGAGTTGTTGTTAGATTCACATCCCTACTGGAAGCTGCAGGCCTGCTGCAGTGGGTGGCCAACACTGGAGAGGTATTTATAAAGTTGAGCGCCATGAGCTCGATTATTTAACCCATATTTGGGGACCAGAGCAAATACTGCCACCCTGCGTTGAGGTAGTTCCAAGCTCCTTAAGCCTCACTGCCAGATGCAGTTTAACGTCATACCCAGGGCATCAACACCTTTAAGCAGTTCAGTGACTGAATGAATTGAATGCACAGGTACTTTAAGGGTTTGCTAAAGCTTCTTGAAACAAATGAGGAGATTAAGAATGACGTGGTGCTTGACAAATGTCCCAGAAGTTTTATTCGTTATCACTCGAATGCAGGTTCCCTGTCCCAGGATTGATCATTGTTTCTTATACAGTGTAGAACTCAACCGCCTCATAAGTATTCTTCTCCACTAATATGTGATTTTGACTGCTGATGTTTTTTGGCTTGTAGGTGTGGCTGATGGAGTGGGTGGTTGGCGTGATTATGGAGTAGATCCCTCTCTGTTCTCTGGAACTCTCATGAGGACATGTGAGAAGTTGGTTAGAGAAGGACGCTTTGTGCCAAGCAACCCTGTGGGAATCCTCACTACCAGTTATTACGAGCTCCTCCAGAACAAAGTACCTTTATTAGGTGAGCGCCTACATTTACTGATTCATTTACTGAATGCAGTTGCTGTTCTTCATGTCCGGAGAAGCATTTCACTACATATTGTACTGTGTATAATTTGTATGTGATAAATAAAATTTGAATTGAGAAATTGGTGAGGTTTGTTTTGAAATTGTTGTAGATCACATTTCGTGATTCAGTTCAGTCCTGGGAAAAATAATGGGGCAACCCCTAAATTACAGAACATGCATTTCTCAAGCAGACTTTCTCACCTGTTCACCTCCGGACTTGGATGACTGTGTACTGTATTGTACCTGTAGATGTCTGTGACTTGTGGTTGTATTGAGGAGTTTGTTATCGGGTTTGTGCTTGGCTGCATCAGATGTGGAACATTAACAAATAATGAGTCATTATTTACAAAAAAAAAATAAATAAACAAGCCAGAAGATATTTTGAAAAATTCACATAAGAAGAACTGATTTCTGGGATTTAAAACATTAGCTTTAGTTGTGTAAACCCCCTGTAATAACACGTGGTATCGGGTCGGCGTAGAGACTGGTGTACACTCCGATACCAATCCGGTATTTTTTACTGGTACCGAAGGCTTTTCTGATACTGCTGTCAGTAACTGCACAACGCCATTCTTTCTCAGTAAACCTAAATCAGGATACATGTAAAACAGCTACGTTATCTCCTTTCAGGAAGCAGCACAGCTTGTATAGTGATGCTGGACAGACAGAGTCACCGGCTGCACACGGCGAACTTGGGTGATTCTGGCTTCCTGGTTGTTCGAGGAGGGGAGGTGGTGCACAGGTCTGATGAGCAGCAACACTATTTCAACACACCCTTCCAGCTTTCGATCGCCCCTCCGGAGGCCGAGGGCTCTGTTCTAAGTGACAGGTAAAGAATCTTTTCTTTCCTTACAGAGAAAGATTGTATACCTAGAAATGTCCGGGCAACGGAAAGACCCGACCACTCCTTCCCTGCTGACTGGAGTTTTGTCCCTGCCGTGGAAAGTTGCTAAATAACAAACAGTGTCACTTCTCAGGATCCATAACAAGCTCCATTCTCTTTGGCTTCCAGATACACCATGTGGCCAAAAGTTTGTGGACACCTGACCATAATGTTTAGTGTTCTTGTAGAACCGCCCATTCCAGAGTAATTTCCTGCTTTGTTGTTATTATATCCGCCACTCTTCTGGGATAAAGTTTTGGAGTTAAAGTTTTGTAGCTGTGGGGAAGTCAGCCACGGGGCATGGGTGAGGTCAGGCACTGGTGTTAGGTGAGGGGCCTGCAGGACAGTCAGTGTTCCAGTTCATCAGTAAGATGTTCAGTGAGGTCAAGGTCAGGAGTCTGGGAAGATTACTCCTGTCTTATTAATGGAGCCATGTGCATTCTCCAATGGTAACAGGTTAGGGCTTATGGCTACAGTATGAAAAGATATCCTGTAGAGTTGCATCAGTTTGGCATCAGTTTAAAGAAGACCCACATATCAGTGTGATGTGTCCACAAACTTATGGGCATATAGTGTAGCCTAACTTATTAATTAACTTGTCAACAAATAAATAAACGTCCGCCTCACAGCAGTATGGTCCTGGGTCCAAGCCCCGGGCTCGGAGAGGATGTTTCTGTGTGGAGTTTTTATGTTTTTCCCATATTTGCATGGTTTTCTCCAGGTGCTCCGGTTTCCTCCCACAGTCCAAAGACATGCACATTAGACTAATTGGATGTTCTTGATTGCCTCTGATGTGAGTGTGAACAGTTGTGTGTGTGTGTGTTTTGGCCCTGTGATGGTCCAGTGAGCTGTTCAGGGTGTACACAGCCTTCATCCAGAGTTGGCTGGGATGGGCTCCAGCCTCCCTGCAACCCTAATAATGGACAGAGCATCTCGGAAAATGAAATGAAATAACCAAAAAAAATAAAGCCTAACCATATTGTAATAAATGAAAATAATGACATTGGGCCTCGTTCATCCGTGTCGTCTTAAGTTTTTTTGTAAATTTGTTTTTGAAAAAATTCCTAAAAGTGTTTCATGATGTGTTCTTAAACCTTGGATTTGTTTGCAGCTGTGTTCTTAGATTGGTGAATCCCATTGTCATTGTAAATTGAAAGTGAGTGCCAGTTGCTCTTGTTAGGATACCTGAATGCCTACCTCAAGGGTAGTTGAAGGTTAAGTTCCCTGCTCAAGGGCCCAAAAGTGGCAGCTTGGTGGTACTGGGGCTTGAACCACCAACCTTCTAATCGGTAACCCAGAGCCTAAACCACTGAGCCACCACCAGCTATTTAACAGCTGGTTCTGGGAGGTGATGTGGATGTTAACTGAGCTGTACTGCTTATGGTTGAGGTGTGGGAATAGATCGGGAGAGTGTACAGGCTGCTGCACCTATGATGGCAGTTAGAGCAGTAAAAGAACAAAATCCCTTATTGAGAAACTGTTGGTGTTCAGTACAGGGGAATTAAATATATTATTTGGTCAGTAGGTTTGTATCCTCCAGGGCTCGGCTGTGATGTTTTACCCACCCAGTCTCCAAGCCTCCTCTGAAATGTCCCTGTGCCCAAAAAAAGCCCAGGGCACTCAGTAAACGAACATGTGGTGGTTCCTGGTTGGAAGGTTGTGTATGTGGCCTCAAACTTCTGGTATCCAAAAACAGCTTATTTGAGTCGGTCTTAAACAGTAATGTTGTGTGATGATCAGTTCTGTGCACGTGCTGTAATTTATTCTAGTCATAATAAATATGCCACTGTGCCATGATCACCCTGTAACTAGTGCTAGTAGTTATTAAAAAGCCATGGTATCCAGTGAATATAACTGATAAATAAAGTGATGTTTATTCGTATTATGCTTAGTATCATCATGAAAATAAATATTTAAAAAGTTCAATATGGTAAAAAAAAAAAAGAAAGTATTTCGGTCTCTGACATCATAACAATAAATGTAAAAAAAAGAAATACTTGGAAGAAAATTTAAAAGGAAGGGAAATATTAGCGATTTTGTAAAATATCACTTCCTATGAGTGCTCTTTTGTGTTCGTAGATTTTGTTTGTAGCTAAGAACAAATCTCAGACAAGAAAATATTGTTGAATGCTACAAAAGTTCATAAGTGAGACTTGCGAATAAATTTCTTACAGAATGCTCAGAATATTACAACACGTCCACATCTAAGCCACTTTTGCATCACTTCCTCTCCTTTAGCCGCAGTAAAACTTTCTGATCTCTAGTGTTCTGGTTATACCGTGGTGCCGCTGGCCAGTACTGATACAACCCTTGTGCAAAAGGGAGCATGTTTATCCAGAAGTGATGATGAGCCTGAATCATACAGTCTTGTATAGAGTGTGAAGAAAGATCTGAATTCAGTCAATCCAATATGAGGGCAGTGAGAACAAATCGAAATAGTCCACTTTGGATTTAGCAGGAATTCCATCAGCTCAGACGAGTTCTTGGCCCTCACACCAATCTTGAGATTATGCTTGAATAGGAAGGCAGTCCCACCTCCGTGACCAGATAAATGAATTTATAGCCAGTCAAGCAAATGTATCTGTTTAAAATCAAGTAGTAAATTAGGAGCCTGAAAATTGTGCTGTGATCGTTGCGTTAACAGAGAAGACTGAGCTGTCACTGATGGACATGAAACCAAAAGAGCATGCTGGCAACATATTCCATTTTTTCCTCCCACATACTCATAGCTCAGAAACACTTGCCAGGCTGGTGGCATTGCCAGCAGTGCTAATCTTCACACGTTCTGCTGTTTGTGTTTAGAAAGGTCAGATGGCGTGACCAGATGTTTCTGCCTTATATTAAACTGCTCACATTATATTCACTTTTAAATATTGTTGCTTAAGATTGTGTGTCCATGTTTTCATGGACATGAGGGGTCAAAAGGCCACAGCAGGAACACGGATTTAATGACCTTCCAGGAGTTAAACGTGACACTGCAGCACAAATCTAAATGTGTCCTCATTCAGTGGAATATGAAATAAAGATACAGGCTTTCTCTATTCTGGAACGAGATCAGGAAGACATGTTTATCTTGCTGCATTCTTTAACGTGAGGTTTGACAGGGATGGGAAAATATTCACTTAAAGATCAAACGTTGATACCGTAACTCTCCATACCTACACCATGATACTCCTGGTGCTACCACAATAAATGCAGCAGTCTAGTTCCAAGGACCTGTTTTGTTGTATGTTTTTATATAGAGTCTAAATGATGTAGTAAATACAAATATTTAAAAATGTTGTTGTTGTTATTATTATTATTATTATTATTATTTATGTGTTCATTTATTATTTTCAAACTGCTCAATCCTACTAGGGCCGCAAGGAGGCTGGAGCCTATTTCAGTCGACTCTGGGCAAAGGCAGGGCAGACCATCACAGGGCCAACACACATTAACACTTACACCTAAAGGCAAATTGGTCTTTGGACCGTGGGAGGAAACCAGAGGAAACAGAGGAAACCCATGCAAGCATGGGGAGAACATGTAAACTCTCACGTAAAAGTCCAGGACTTGAACCCAGGACCTTCTTACTGTGAGGCAGACGTGCTAATCACTACTCTACTGTGCCACCCTTGTTATTATAAATTCTGTTGTTTAGTGCAGAGAAGCTTTCAGTGAAACCTGGGTAAGCTCAGAAGACAGCTCTATATATTGTGTACTAAATGTTATCTAATGAATGATACTGTCAGTTATCTTTATTTTTAAAAGATTAACATTTTCACACAATAATAATGTTTATCTCTCAGTCCTGAAGCTGCAGACAGCACATCCTTCGATGTCCAGCTAGGAGACATCATCCTCACAGCCACAGATGGTCTCTTTGACAATATGCCAGACTACATGATCTTACAAGAACTCAAAAAGCTCAAGGTATTGCCATGGCCATTTGATCATCACAATTCTGTAGAACTGATATATTTATAAGTGGGTAGAATGAGTGGTAATATAATGTACTCTTTTAGAACACCAACTATGAAAGCATCCAGCAGACAGCCAAGAGTATTGCAGAACAGGCCCATGTTTTGGCTTACGACCCCAATTACATGTCACCTTTTGCACAGTTTGCTTGTGACAATGGACTGAATGTAAGAGGTAAGTAATATCTTATAAACTTCCTGAAATCAGAATTTCCTGAAAGACATAAAAAGGGATGGATGAGCTTTTTAAGTGTAACATTTTAAATTGCCGAAATATTTGGAATTTACGGTGGCGATACCACACATTTTGAACTACATTATTTTATTTCCATAATACTTCCTCATGTAGTGAAAATATGTGCAGCTCACAGCAAGAAACCTGAACACGGACATATGTACACCCCACACCCACACACACACACACACACACACACACACACACACACACACACACACAACATATACATATATATGTTTTTCTTTACAACCTGGATTTTAAATGGATACTTGGAGTATTTTTATCAGTTGATTTAAACAATAACCTTTAAGATGTTCAGCATTTGTTATTGTGAAATAAACAAGAAATACTAAAAATAAATAAATAAAGAAATCATGGACATGCATATTCACCCCCAAAATCAGTACTTGGTAGAGCCACCTTCTGCAGCAATTACGGCTCCAGGTCTCTTAGGGTATGTCTCTCTGTGAGCTTGGCACATCTAACCACTGAGGGTTTTTATTTATTTTTTTTCTTCGAATCAAAACTGTTCTGGCTCCTTCAAGAATTTCTCTTTCTCAAAAACTTCCCTGTATTTAGCATCATCCCTCATTCCCTCAAATCTGACCTGTCCCTGCTGTTGGAAAACATCTCCACGGCATCATACTGCCACCACCATGCTTTGTTGTGGGGATGTAGTTCTAGGAGTGAGGTGTTGGGTTTGGGTTAGACATCATCTTTTCCTTGATCGCAAATCAGATCACTCCTCGGTCCTGCTGCTTTCAGGCTATAGGCAGAAGCTGAAGTGCGAGCAGCTGTTGACGCGCTCGGTTCAACGCTGGACCAACCAGTCACACACCGTCCAGCGTCACTGCTTCCACACTAAGGACTGGGAAGTTTTCTGGACGGAAAAGGCATTTCTCTTTGTACTCAGTTGTTTTGTGAATTTGTTATCTCAACTGCTTCAAAAGGAGTTTAATTTTTACCCCTCTGCCGTTTATGGCTGGAGGGATATTGTTGGCTTGGTGGCCAGGCGGGTGGTTGTGACAATAAGTTTGTCTGGGCCATTGCGCAGCTTGTGCACATGCTGGCTTCCTGAACTTTTACATAGACACTCTCTATGGCCTAAACCTGTGCGTGGGGTTGCTAATTTTTATGTGACCTTTGACCTTGGCCAAACCTCTGTTTTTGTCCTCCATGCGCATGAGGCGTTCTGGCTGAGGGGTTGCGATGCTCTATAGAACGGCTTTTTTTTTTTTGCTTTATATTTTATCTAAATGTTCTTATGTGCAATATTGAGGGGACTCTGAGTCCCAGAATTTCATTGGGGTAGTGATGTTCTATTGTTACCTGTATATGACAAATAAACTTGAAACTTGATGGCCAAAAAGATAAATTTTTATCTGACAAGAGGACCTTCTTCCATATGTTTGGGGAGTCTTCCACATGCCTTTTGAACTCTTAATGCGCCTTTTGAATAAAAAAAAATGTAAATACAAATTCATGCATCATGTTATCTAGTGGTGGGCAGTGGTGGCCCCGTGGTAGGGTCCTGGATTACTGACCGAAGGTCGAGGGTTCAGGCCCCACTGAATGTAAAAGAACCATTGCTGACATTTGTGAAGAGTAGGCCAGTGAGTTGCTGTCAGTGTGTTTCTGCCCTGCGATGGCTTGGTGACCTGTCCATGGTGTACCTCACCTAGAGATGGGTCGGCTGAGATGGGCGCCAGCCTCCCCGGGACCCTAATTAGGATTAAGCGCTTCAGAAAATGAATGAATATTATCAAGATTCACTTTCTGACTCTGAGGACTGTTCTGATGATGATGCCAGTCCAAACCTGCAGCACCAAATGTGAACTCCACTTCAGGTTTTGTCCCATCAGCCTGTGTATCCTATTCATGGATGACTGTCGCGTTACGAGGTGTGATGGTGTGTTGAAGGAGTTCTGGTGCATCAGCCTCAAAAAAGCTGCTTAAAGTTTTTCACATATTCAAAAAGGTCTGTAGAGCAGGGCTTCCTGGACTCACGTTAGTTTTATTGTTGAAGTGCTATCTTTCAATTAGCTAAAAAGCTTTATTGTCATGGCTTGATCATCTTAACCCTTTATGGGGCAAGTGATCATATTTAATCACTTTGGCACCTGTCCAAAATGACCCTCTCCCGCCTCTCCGCAAGGCAGCAGATTTCTCCCAGCCAATCATGGAAGACCAATCTACATCCCAGATAATGTTTTCACAATATATGACCAATCAGCAGTGGCCCAGAGTATTTCAAACTTACTTTTGATTTGTTGATGTTGATCTGTTGATGACAAACTGTTTTTTATAGTATTGTGTATTTTTACACCTAAATTGTTACAATGTTACAAAGTTAATGATTTTATTGATACATAATAAATATTTTAAGATTTTCACTTTTTTTAAAAAAAAAAACATTTTTTTTCCTAGAAGGGCAAGGAACCATATATGCTCACTTTATTGATCTTCAATTTGGACCATAACATTTAATTTTTTTTTTAAAGTAAAAAAAGGAACAAGGTCTTGTAATATCCTCCTGTGATGGTCTAGGGTTGAAATTGAATTTCCAAGTATTTCAATGAGTGCCCCATAAAGGGTTAAACATTCCTTTAAAACTGTTGTGTTTCAGCAACAAGCCATCATCAAGGAACCAAACAGTTCTCATGAAATAAAAGGACCTTTTTAAATTTACAACCAACCAATCAGGTTTCAGGTGAAAGATTCTGATTGGTTGGTTAGTTATTTTAAAAAGCTATGACAACTAAGGATATTTTAAGTATTTTTGATAGTGTTGGTTATGTTTCTGGGTGTGGAGACTGATTTTTCAACAAGCGAAATTCTAAGTTCGGTCAGAGATCGTTCAGTGGGGACCAGGCTGTTGCATTTTGTTGAATGTGGCATTAAGCATTTGCGCTGGCATTGTTGAATTTTATGAAAGCACATCATCGACAACATGGAAGATATATCAGAAAAAGGTGAAGACCCAGAGTTTACCAGTACATTGTTTTTTGTGAAACACGTGTGAGAGATCTCTGCTGATTGACCGGGATATCCATTTTGGATGCAACGCCAGCTTTCGCTAGCTAGCTTGCATGCAAATAATCCAACATGGCTCGCATGCAAGCGCTGCACCCAAAATGTGTGTATGCACAGCCTAAACAGAGTTACTCTTTCTCTCACTTGTTTACTCTTGTCTGAGCACTTTCACAGCCTTGCGGATACCGCACAAACTTGAAAAAATATAAACATGTGAGATAGCGACTCACTGGGTACCACAACCGAGTTCAGACTGAACACCGGCCAGTCTGAAATGTTCTTGAGAACATATTAGTACATAAAAACTGCTGCACATTATGTGCAGTTAGAAAAGAAGCACATTCTAACAGTTGGGGCTTCACTTAGCGTGCTCTCGACTTGTTGCTTCTACCCAGCCGAACTAGATAACAACACATACCTTCTCTCAGTCTGTGCTTCGCTTTCAATATAATTCTTTCTAATGAGTAGCTTTCACATTATTATGAACAAAACAAGACACAAAATGTCATCCTTAAATGTGAACTCACCAGTTATAATAAAATGGTCACTGCAAATGCGGATCTTTATATTCAAATAGACACTCAAAGCTAGGAGCAATTTGGAACAGCCTAATGCCAATTAAGCTAATCTGCATGTATTTGGATTGTGGGAGGAAACCGGAGTACCTGGCAGAAACCCACAAATGTTTTTTTGTTTGTTTTTTAAATAATGTGAGTGTAACGTAGTGCTAATCTAAGTACTTCTGAAGGTAACCACCAGATATTTATTTTTACACCAGATTATTATTTATATTTACATATATATTTATATTATTTATATTTATATATATTTATATATATTTTTTTTATATAATAATAATATAAAAAAAATAATAAAAATAATAATAATAAAAATTAATAATATAATAATAATATATATAATATAAAATATATTTATATATATTTATATATATTTATATATATTTATATTCAGATTAAAATTTATATTTACACCAGATATTTAGGAGCTTCATAGCAAAGGGGTGAATATGTATGCACACACCACCTTTACATTTTTTTATTTTTTAGAATTTTTAGAAAAATTTAACAATGATCAATTTGGACTAGTTTTTGTACTGTAGTTCATAAAACCTAAAACCCAAGAAAAAAAATACATTTTGATTTCAGGTTGTAAGGCCACAGAATAGGGAAAATGACAAAGGGGTGAATATTTTTGTAAACGTTAACTATAACTTGGTTACTTAAAATAGCTAAACCAGTGCTAAGTGACTTACACATGACTATATATTTTCTTCTTATTTTTTTATTTACAAAAGAAAAAGATTAGATGTTTGATATTCAGGAGGGCTGTGTATTGTAGAAGCTGCTCTTTTCTATTATACTTTTTGTTTTTTGCACTGTTAAGATTTGAATTCATGCTTAATAATGTAGCTTTATTTCTGTGGATGTGCTGTTTTTCAATAGGAGGAAAGCCAGATGACATCACTGTCCTACTGTCTATCGTTGCTGAGTACACAGATTGATGTGACTGTAGTGCTCCATTTGTCTTCTTCATTAGAGTGGTCATTGCTTCCTGCTGGCAGGATGGCCAAAAAGTTTTCATTTCATTGCCAAAGACCAAACCCTGTTCTTCTTCATGTACGAAATCTCGTCTCACAATGGCTTTTATAGCTTTACCACTTTAAAATAAAATAAGAGCAGTAATAAAATAATAAGACTTGTCTTCTGATGGATGAGGCCAATCCGCTCCATCTTACAGAGCTCTCATTGAGAATGATAAGTGTGTAGCACGCAGCAAAGCTTTCCGAGAACACGTAACGTAAATTTACTATCTGTCATGACTTTATACCACTGAAATTAACGTCATTATGAATAATGAGATTCGTCTCTATTCAGAAATTTGCAAGGGTGGTGTAGTGGTTAGCACCCACCGCCTCACAGCAAGAGGGTCCTGGGTTTGTGTTTTTCGAGTTCGGCTTGGTGAGGGCGTCTCTGTGTGGAGTTTGCATATCCTCCCTGTGCTTGCATGGGTTTCCTCCAGGTCGTTTAGTTTCCTCCCACAGTCCAAAGACATAAAGGTTAGGCTAATTGGCTGCTCCAAATTGCCCCTAGGTGTGAGTGTGTGTGAATGTAGTGTGTGTG
>JAOUQZ010000030.1:686272-701393 GCA_028564935.1 Neosilurus hyrtlii
CGCCCGAGCTGGGAATCGAACCCAGGACCTTCTTGCTGTGAGGCGGACGTGCTAACCACTGCGCCACCGTGCCGCCGCTGTTAACACACCTATAAGTAATTTAAAATCCATGGCTGTCCTAATTTGCATGTCTTTGGACTGTGGGAGGAAACCCATGTGAGTGTGGGAGAACATGCAAACTCCACACTGTCTGAGTTTTCAACCCGGATCATTAAACAGTGAGACGAGGGTGCTAACCAATCACTCACTCCCAGCCCTGATCTTAAATTATTAGCTTTGATGCTTTGTCTTACTTCAGAGCAGTCGTGAGATCCATGGCACCTCGGAAAGAAGTATTGAGTCTCAGTGCACTCTGTAGATACTGCAGTGACTGCTCCCCCTGCAGCATTAACCCCAAACAACTCTGAAACGGTAATGTGATTAAAGGACATGGGTGTTAAGGTATACACGGTGTATATATTTATATATATATATATATATATATCGCCTGGTGCTGTACTTACATCCAGTACTGCTGTATAGGGATGATCCTCCCCGTGTACTGTTAGCATAAGCAGTTTAGCCCGATACAGACACCGCAAGGCTAATGCAGTCTCTCCTCCAGCAAACACGTACACTGCCAACAACGTCTACAGAGACAACCCAAGAGGGATTTGTAACCAATCAGACATTTTCATATTGTGTATTATATGCGTTGTGTTTATGTAATGCTTGCTTGTGTAGTTATGTATTTCAATTAATTGGTAACACATCAGTGGCCGATATGACATGGAATTATATTGCAGTTGATGGTACTATACCCTTAAAACAACAACTTAAAAAAGAGTGGGCCAAGCTCTCGAATGACACATCAACAAGGTACCATGTATAGGTACTATCAACCTGGAGATCGCAGGTTTGAATCTGCAGCCACCCGCACCTGGGAGTCCATGGGAGCCCTCATGGTAGAGACGGTGTATGCTCACCTCCCAGTCACTCACAGCAGCCAATCATGGGCATCTGTGAGTTCATTCGTACAAAAGGGGTGGGTATTGATTTGCCTCCGTGTGTTAGGCCGCCCCCGAATGCACGTGTGCAGCAGTTCGCAAAGATGCAAGTGGCAGCATGTGCATGCCAAACTTGGACCAGACTTTCTCCACAGAAATGCCAAAGATTGATGACCATTTACTGTAAGTGTTTGATTGTAGTTGTTGCTGCTGTTTTGAGTTTATGGTAGTTACTGTTACATGGGTGATATCAGTGTGGGTGGTTTTCAGGGTGTACCCCACCTTCAGCCAGTGTTGGCTAGACTCCAGCACCCTAGTGACAGTAATAGTGAATGAGTGATTGGGAGTCTTTTATATTTCACTTAATTTGTTTGAAGATCAGAAATGTTAATTGTTGTGAATTTAAAAACCTTGAGAAAATCAAAAAGGGGCGAAGACTTTTTTCGTGGCACTGTATGGATATTACCCAGCCCTATTCCATACATTATATTACTTACATATTGTTGAATGGTATTCGGGTGGTCAAATCCCAGCACCCTCTCACTGATGACTACCACCTTCATTTGTACACAGCGAGCCTTAAAAGGGGATAATAAAGATCATTCAGTTTAATAATTTTTAAATATTTAAATAAACATGCCTGTGATACAGCACAGATGTTTACCTCTGCACGGTGACCCTGAACATATGCTATTTTAGCCAGTAGACTGAGACAGTGGCAGGCCTCGGGATGTAAACTGTCACACACGCGACCAAACAGGTATGCTGCCTCTTTTAAATGCTCATACGCTTGCTCCAGTAACCCTGTGAAAAAAAAACCCAACTGCCTTTAATAAACATGAACAATTTTAATATAATAAATAAAACATCTTGTTGAATGCAAACCTTTCTTAAGGCTGTTTTGGGCTGCACAAAATGACCGCATAGCATCAGTGGTTGGCATGGTGATGTGTTTGACCACAGGCAGATAGTTAAGCACGTCCTCTGGAGAAATTGGGGCTTTGGTACGGTTGTCCAGGGTATAATCTCTGAGCCGCAGCTATCAACAGCAAACATACACAACCGTGACCCTAAGCTGCTGTTATTTTATACATCTGTTGAGTAAGAGACACTAATTCCAGACTGTCAGAATTCTAAACTAGCGCTAACACAGCGGCTCTGTGGACCTTCTGTAATCATGTAGCCTGTCCTGCAGTTTGCATAGAAGTTATTTATCAAAATACGAAATGTTAGTAGTATGAATACTTAAGAGTCTTTGATTGGATAATTACTGCAGTAATTAATATGTTTCAGGTGTCAACAGTTCTTATCTTACTGTCACTGTCCCTCATTTCTGTTCTTGATCTTAATCTCACTGTCCCTTGTTCTGCTTAATCCTTCTTGGGTCGCGGGGAGGCTGGAACCTATGTCAGCCGACACTGGGCGAAGGAGGAGTACACCCTGAACAGCTCATGAGATCACACACGACCTTTCACACTCACAATTTGGAACAGCCAGTTAGCCTAATGTGCAAGTCTTTAAACTGTGGGAGGAAACCGGACTACTGGGGGAAACCTATGCAAGCACAGGGAGAACATGCAAACTCCATGTGGGTCTTCCATGGAAGACGTGTCACCTGCGGTTTATTAAAGACAAAGTGATGACTTTTTTTGTGTCTGTGAAAAAGGCAATATTTTGGGACCCCCCCCAACCAAAAACCATGATACACATACATGGATTTTTATCAATAAAGTTTATGATTTAGGAGGAGTTGCAGATAGAAGGGTTAACACTGTGCTCAAACTGTGACCTATGACCTCAGGACCCGTACTAGTTCGTGGGCATTTAGTAGTGAGTAACTGGTGAAAGTTTGCTTAAAATTTGTTGAGGAATTCAGAAATCAGAGAGCCCACAGGGAAGGTCGGATGGATGGACGCATGCACGGACCTGGATGAAAACATAATGTATCTGGCACCACCACGGTGGGCGGGGGCATAAAAGAAAGAAGACAGTACAGCTTACAGCTGTGTAAGTAAGAGCAATTCCATACGCACCCCAAGTACTCAAGGGATTGGGACTAAGCTGTGTGACCAGACAAAAACTCTGTGTTAGTCAGTGCCCAACTGGTATAAAAGACTGCTACAGACCACAAAGATTATCCTCTGGAACCATGGGAAAAGGTCATGCGGTCTGAGGGGTCTTGATTTGCCCCATCATGAGTGATGGTCATGCTAGGGTAAGAAGGGATGGACATGAAGCAGTCATCATGCATAACGTCACTGTAGAGGCAGTGTTATGATCAGAGGTTGCTTCAGTTGGTCCGATCGAGGCTCAGCAGGAAAGTCCTGATGTACTGAATAACCGGATTATCCCATTTTTTTCTGACCTGGGCTTTTTCCAGGACACAACAATGGCAGGATTCTTCAGGTTCGAATAATGAGTTAGTGGTTCAGGCAGCATGATGAATCATTTTTACAGAGTCCTGACCTTAATCCTACTGAAAGTCTCAGAATGGCTTAACTCTCTCATCACCAGTACAAAATCTCTTCCAACAATGAACGCAGCTCTAGATGAAGACAAATGGTATAAACTTACTGAACGTTGTGGAAATAATGCTATGATGAAAGTGCACCACAATCAAAGCACACACTCACTCATTTACCGAACCGATTTATCCTATCGGGGTCAAGGGGAGGCTGGAGCCTATCTCAGCCGACACTGGAAGAAGGCAGGGTACATCCTGAACAGCTCACCAGACCATCACAGAGCCAACACACACACACAACCATTCGCACTCGCACCTAGGAGCAATTTGAAACAGCCAACTAGCCTGAAGTGCATATCTTAACTGTGGGAGGAAACAGGAGTATCCGGAGGAAACCCACACAAGCATCCGGAGAACATGCAAACTCCACACAGAAACACAGTTACCAAACTCATCACCTTCTTGCTGTGGGACAGATGCGCTAATCACTGTATGACAGTTTGTTGTGAATGAAAGAAGTGATCAGTGGCAGTTTGATCAGGTCGAAGCATCGTGTGTTAGGAAGTGTTCGTGGAATATAGGGCTCAAGAACATGGAGTTTTCATGTTCTCCCCAGGTACTCCAGTTTCCTCCCACACTCCAAAGACATACACATGAGGTTAACTGACTGTTCCAAATTGCCCCTAGGTGTTAGTGTGAATGCTTGTGTGTGTGTGTTGGCCCTGCCATGGACTGGAGAGCTGTTCAGGACTTTGCTTGGAGTCGGCTGAGATAGGCTCCATCCTCCCTGTAACCCAGTATGATTAAGAATTCAGCAAATGAATGAATGAATGTTATCAAGGCCTGTTATAAATTTCTATTCCTATTACTATGAACATTACTTTAAGCTCAGATGGCCTTGAACTAATTTTGGCTCTTACCTGGATATTACTGGGACTGTGTGTGTGTGTGATACTTGAGGTTATTTTACTGATATATCATGGAGGTTTGTAGTACCTGTATGCCAGTCTTCAGGCATATCTCTCGCAATAAAGATAGTTTCTGGAGCCCATACTGCTCAACTAGATGATCAACATTTGACCTGCAAACATTTTATATCTTTGTTCTAAAGAAGAACTAGAGACAGCACAAACATATACAAGATAAAAAAACATTATAAAAACTCCATTTATCTCGTACCCAAGTCCCTGTTTAAGGCCATACGTCTCTAGAGCATCCTGGCATATGTGTGTCCACAGTTCATTTCCACTGAGCAAGCTCCATGCAGTATTATCAGCACTTGCTCCACCTTTATGTCCACGTCTCCTGGAGCGTTTTTTAGACTCTTCATTGTTTGAAACTGGACCAAAGTGAGGAACCAGTAAACAGCAGAAGAAGTGACTTGCAGCTGCTGACAGGTTAAACAGGTCCACGCCCTAAAAAATTAAAAAACAAAAAGTTAAACATTTTAAAATAGCACAATAAAAGTATATAGTCAAGTATATGTATAATTATGTTATTATTATATGTTATTATACATACATATCCTTTCTCACAAACATATCCTTTCTAGACTGGACAAAAGTCTTATTGCAATCATGCATCATCAAATTCTGGATTGAAGTAATTAGTAAAATTAGTAAAAAATAATAAAGTGCTTGTTTACCTAAATATACATAAAATACAGCTATTAAAGCAGCTTTCAGGCAATTTCTAAAATCTTAGATAGTAGAAACCTTCAAGATCTCCTAAAAGCAAATGAAAATGACTTGCAAGCGGTAGTAAGAAATTTCAGACCCCCTTGTTACACATAGTTAAGCTCAGTTATGCAAGGAAAACTATCCACAAAACAACTGACTGCACAAAACTTGTAGTTCCTCCTGATGACTCCCTCAAAAGCTCCATTAGGACTCAGAGCTACCAACGTCTGCTTCAGCATCAACTCTACATCATATTTCTTACAATGGTCACCATACACTATACAGGTCCTGTACAAGACACAGCTAGAACACCATGACGTGCTTACCAAGGCCCGAACATGTGGAAACTGTTATTAGCAGAAACATGAAGAAATAAATGATATTTGAGATGAATTATTAATTCAATATCATATCGCTCTGCCACCAATGTTGTTACTGACAATCTAGAAAATTGGAGTTCACTGAAGAGCCAGTCATGTATGACGGTGAAAGATCATGGTTTAAGGTCACCTCCAGTACATAGGTATCAAAAAGCTATGTAAGATGGGTGGGAACATTACCAGACGCAAATATCAACAGATTATTGCTCCCCCGTTATGTTTCAAACCTACAGGTGGCTCAGATTTCTCACCATAGTGTTGATAACACTCTGTTTTCTGACCATTTGATGAACGAGCTGCCCTCAAAAATAGCTTACCTGTGTATTAAAAATGGATATGTAATTTTAACATCTTGAAGGTGTTTGATTCTTTAATATGAGAATTATTCACCATGACGAGCACCTGGGAGTCACGGCCATGTTTGCAGAGGCATTACTTGACCTTGAGTGATGCTTTTATTTTTTCAATATGATGTTATATTTGCTACAATATTATATATTTAGTTATAATTTGATTATTTTTATGTAATAAATATAGTCTGAAAGTAAAATAAATTTTTTGTGACAAGACTTTTTGTTACATTTAGGAAGCTGTAAAGATTAGAAGAAATTTTGTTTCCAATACTGCTGCTAGCACATAACATTCAGTAACATCAGAGGGTTATTTTAAGTCAGAGTTGATTAAAATCGGTTAGTAGGTTGGTGAGATCTGGGCTTTTATACATAAATGTCCATATGTGCAACAAGACTTTTGTCAGTATTTATTACATACATAATTATACTTATAATATGTATATTATATATAATTGTGTATATGTATAGTCATGTATGAATATGTATATTATTAGTACTATTAGTATTATTATAAACAGTGCACTACCTGTATGTAGCCGTTGAAGATCCTTCGAGCACAACGCACTACAATCTCTCCATAAGCCAATCTCTGATATACAGAAACAAACATTTAATACAAGGAAACGTAATGCAGTAAATATTTATTCAACCAAATTCAGTTTTTTGGTTATATAAGCATTGAGCGTTTCTTACAGTGATGTGCCTCAGTCGCTCTTTGTGATCTGACTGATTGATGGAGGATATCAAGTGGCCCAAATAACGAAGGTTTATGCCCTTTTGATGTAGGGCTTTTCGTAGTGTAGCGCCATCTATGGGCATCTCAGTGCAGTGCAGACACTCATCCATCTACAGATTAGTCCATAAAATGTTATTAATACTCAGCAATAAGTACAAATCAAGCGCAGTCATCTGCACACTGTCCCACGCACAGGAACCACAGGACAGATAGGACACACACAAGAGTATAAGGGTACAAATAGTAAAAGGAACATCATGAAACTCACAAATGCTGGTATCTGATCATTGACAATGAATGCAGCAGCTTCTTTTATTAATCTTTCCTGTAAGGCCACAGCAGCACTCTCAGATTTGGGAAACTGCACACCTGCACAGACAGAAGAGAGATATTTTCATGTTGAGTAACTTATTTCATGTGTAAGAAGGTTTTTGTTGGGGTTTTTTTGGTGGAAAGATGTTGAACTTGCCTGGAGAGAAGACATTCGGATTAAAGCGAATCTCAAAGATGATGTCACTGACAGAGCCAACCTCTTTGCAGGCTGCTCTCACTGCTTCTGTGCCTCGAGAATCGCCTGTTATGTATAAATTTATTTAGAGATGTATTAGATCTGTAGTAGAAGTGGTGGTAGTTGTAGAAGCAGTAGTAGTAGAGTTGTAGTAGTAATGGTGGTGGTGGTGGTGGTGGTAGTAGTAGTAAAATTGTTGTAGTAGTAGAAATGGTGGTAGTTGTATTAAAATGGTAGTGGTAGTAGTAGTGATGATGGTGGTGGTAGAAATGGTGAAAGTAGTAGTAGCAGTAGAAATTGTATTAGTTGTAGTAGAGTTGTAGTAGTGGTAGAAGCAGTAGTGATGGTGGTGGTGGTAGTAGTAGAAATGGTAGTAGTAGTGATAGTAGAGTAGAGTTGTTGTGGTAGTGGTAGTAGCAGTAGTAGAGTTGTATCAGTAGAAATTGTGGTAGTGATGGTGGTGGTGGTAATAGTAGTAGAAATTGTAGTAGTTGTAAAAGAGCTGTACAAGTAAAAATGGTGATAGTTGTAGTAGAGTTTTAGTAGTGGTTGTAGTAGTGATGGTGGTGGTGGTAGTAGTAGAAATGGTGGTGGCAGTAGTAGAGTTGTTATATTGGTAGTAGTAGTAGTAGTAGTAGAAATGGTGGTAGGTATAGCAGAGTTGTTGTAGTAGTTGTCGCAGTAGTGATGGTGGTGGTGGTAGTAGTAGAAATGGTGGTAGTTATAGTTACAGTTGTTGTAGTGGTAGTAGTACTGGTAGCAGTAGTTGTAGTAGTAGTAGTAGTAGAAATGGTTGTAGGTATAGTAGAGTTGTAGTAGTGGTAGTAGTAGTAGTAATGGTGGTGGTGGCAGTAGTAGAAATTGTGGTAGTTGTGGTAGAATTGTAGTAGTAGAAATGGTAGTAGTAGTAGAACCAATTAACTGTACCACAACTTTTAAACCTTATTGCTGCTTTCCTACCTGATACGGCACCGTCCACCATGTCAACGCTTTCCTCCATCTTTTCTTTTACATGCTTTGTAAACACAGTATGTCTGAAGTAACAAGAAACAATAACCATAAACAATAAAAAAGAACAGCAAAAAGAATTCACAACAAACCCATACAACTGAACAAAATCTATAATACACAGAGTTATTGTACACTGAAGGTGAGGAGGATGTTGTTGAAAAGTCCTTGAGACAGAATGTCAAGAGGACTCAATTCGACGACATCCACCAAACGTGAGGCAAATAATTGTTTTAGCATATACATTACACATGAATCTAAAAGGCAAGCTAAAAGATTTTATAGTTTATATTACAGATTTTAACCATGTTAACACTGAGACACGTCAGTTGAGCTCTGAGCTTTGAGTCGGCTAACAGCTCTGTGAAGCTAATAGTGTCTACTCTGTTCACACTACTCATTCAAAAACGAAAGGGAAACAGTGCTCCCTGAAGGTGTTTCAGTGTATACTACAGGAAACAAAAGAAAAACAAACTAAAATGAGACTTTTATGGTTTATTAATTTATTGATTGATTTATTTCATTTTAAAGCATGAAGTGATTACACCGCTTGCTCCATGTGATCATGACAAACTGAGTCAGCGGTTTTTGATTTAAGCATTATCCACTTGGAATAATATCTCTGAGATAGCGAGCCAATGAGATTGTGCTATTCCTGTGTAGTATATACTAATTTATTTTACCCACACTCCACACAAACACAATATTTATCAGTACTTACTTATGCTGCACAAAAGCCTTGACTAGCTCTGGCCGTAGACGACACAGCCCATGAGGAAAACGCCTGGGAAAACTGCTATCTTTCGCCTCCTCTTCACCTTCTGCCATGTAGAAGTTAGCATCAGCAGGGGCTGTACGGAACACATCAAGTATATAATAACGGCCATCTGCTCCCAACAGTCCCTGAGCATCCACGGAGGTGAACAGGGCTGCCTGATTGCCAGTGGGGCCCACAACTGAATGCCTCTGCAGGGAAAGGGCTTTCGCTGACTGGGCTAGCAGCTGCAAGAGCTTCCTCCGTGCTGGGTTTTCTAAAGGCCCTGTATTGAGGCTGTACAGGAGGCCAGCCGAGACCCCAGACTGATCCTGAGCCTGAAGGCCAGGCGCCAGCCCTTGGGCACAAAGACGAAGGCCTCGGTAGTCAGCCAGTGCAGTAGGGAGAGTGTGAAGAGCTTGTAAGTCTCCATCTAAATCACTGTATGCCTGTATTGTTTGTAGCTCAAGTCTCTGTGCTGCCTTTCGACCCCGTTCCCCACCCAACCAATCCTCTCCAGGTCCACCAATGTTCATGAACAAACCACCACACAGGAAAGCTGGGGCTTCAGTAGAGCCATTAATTGGATCAACAAAGCCGTCAACCACTCTTTCAGCTGCCTGAGCAACAGCCCATGTAAAAGCACTATTGACCTGTAGGGAAAAAAGACCAAGGTGTTATTACAAGATGTTGTAAATACAAGATGAACTGACTTAGAGGAAGGGATTCTGTGCATTGAGATTTAAAGGGTGTGGACCTGTAGTAAGGCTTTTTCTCTCTGAAGTCTCTCCTCTAAGGTGGTCTGTGGTAGATCTCTAGCGGCCTGCATTTCCTCATTCCAGTCTGGAGCCTGTACACATACAGAGAGAAACAACGTACAGATAGTTGGATCTGATGAGGCATATATTTGGGAAATTATTAGGGAAAAGAAAAGGATTTAAGGGCAAATACCTGAGTGTTCAGACCCTGTTCCAATCCCAGCCTACAGCTATGGTTGATTTTGTGAGAATAAAGCGCCGAACCTCCCAGCCAGGTCATAGTATGGTACGGGGTGGACACAGACTCTTCTGTTGACAGAGCAGGCCTGAGGTGGAACGATACATATACATATTTGATCTCATCCACTGTTTTTAGTTCTGCTTGGGGAACAAGTGTTTAATATGGTCATTTTTCAAGAAAAAGCAGTACCAAAAAACAAAACAAAACAAGAGGCCCCCAGTGTGGGAATCACACCAGCAGCTATTGGAAATTATAAACCTTCGGCAGGACGGCACGGTGGCGTAGTGATTGGCACGTCCGCTTCACAGCAAGAAGGCCTGGGTTCGATTCCCAGCTCGGGCATTTCTGTGTGGAGTTTGCATGTTCTCTCTATGCTTGCAGTGATATGTCACGCAGTTCTTGAGATATAAACAAAAAGAAAAAACCTGTACTATCCTTTGGGAAGAGCATGTAAACAGTGGGTTCAGAATGTATTCAGATGGTTTTTGCTATTAATTTACACACAATTATCTATTCATTCATTCATTCATTTTCTGAAGCGCTTAATCATAATTAGGGTCATGGGAAGGCTGGCGCCTAGCTCAACCGTCTCTGGGCAAGGGCAGAGTACACCCTGGACAGCTCGCCAGGCCATCGAAGGGCAGAAACACGCTGACGGCTATGCAGCTACTCTTTATGAAAATTAGCAAAGGTTCTTTTAGTTAGCTGCACTGGGGGGGACAGTGACAACCCAGTGATAGTGGGGCTTGCACCCCTGACCTCGGGATCAGTAATCCAGCACCCTACCACCGTGCCACCACAATTATCTATTATAGCTAAATTACATTTTGAGAAAGTTTGCTGCAAATTTATTTTAAACAATACACAATATATTTAGATAACTGTTGAAATTATGTTTGTTAGTTTACCGAATTTACACGGCACATTGGAGCAAAAACCACAGCCATTCAATCCAAGGTACTGTACATGTACCCTACACTCAAACTGTACTGGGTCTCAGATCAGGGGACGGGTATAAAAAGTACCCTGTTTCACCGTATGTATGGTATTACCAGTGGATTATGGGTCATTAACGGTGTATACAGTATTGTGTGTACTGTCTCAGGTTTATATATATATATATATATATATATATATACACACACATACATTTCATGTTGCTATAATTCTTTTTGGAAAGTCAATTAAGAAAGTCAATTAAGTGTCATTTAAGTGATCTACTCTGTTCACATCAAAGGTAAATTTAAAATCCATTAAAAACACTTGACAGTAATCAATTACAGAGTTAATTCAGCTTTCACTTACACACAGCATTTTACTCACTCACTAAACCGCTTAATCCTATTGGGGTCGTGGGAGGGTGGAGCCTATCTCAGCTGACACTGGGTGAAGACGAGTTACACCCTGAACAGCTCACCAGACCATTGCAGGGCAACACACGCACAATCAATCAGATTCAGACCTGGGGGCAATTTGAAACAGCCAGAAGCCTAATGTGCATGTCTTTGGACTGTGGGAGGAAACCGGAGTACCCGGAGGAAACTCATGCAAGCACGGGGAGAACATGCAAACTCCACACAGAAACACCCTCGCCAAGCATGGGACTCAAACTCAGGACCTTCTTACTGTGAGGTGGACATGATAATCACCAATTTTTTTTGCCAGTCCAGAAGATTCCATCAAACAATGTAACAATATGTAAAAGCTTCCGCTTAGAGTGGAAGGTTCAACTCAACCCCGTGACATGTGCCGGTGAAAGAGTATCCACATGACTCTATGTTCCATTGCTGTGACCAGCTATGAAGCTCGAGAACTGTCTAGAAATACTGACACACCACCCCAGGACACCATCCAGAGAGTTCAAGCATGGTCCCAGGCGGGTTTTCTATCAGGACAAACATCCCAAGCATACCTTCGAAACTCTAACACATGGCTGGACAACACAGTGAAAGTTTTTGAAAGACTGTCACAAAGCCCTGACCCGAATCCCAAAGAAAGTTGAGGACTAAACTGAAAAAAGTGTGTCTGAGGCCAGCGTGCTAACCACACAGCACCACGCCGCCCAATGATCAGTTACAGCTTAAATAATATGTTATCAGCTGAAACTGGAATAACTGCAGTAATTATCCAGTCTGATCTATTTGCTCATTTAAATCCAGGTGGTGAATTTTTGTTGCATGCATAGGATACCACGACAGGTCATCCTTCAAGCGGGAGTCGAGACGAGGGCATATTTAACTCTGTACAGTTGAAAACTTACAATCTGCAACATCAGTCATTATAGATTTATCCATCAGATTCATCTCTGGCATTTTTACATTGGAGGCATTATAGTATATCTGATTTATTAAAATCAGACTCACATGTAACTTGGCAGACTCGTTCTTGTGGACAGCGGCTAAAATTTCATGCAACCCAATTTTGGATTTTTGAATCGGAAGCAGAATGATGATGTCATAACTGAAAAAATTAAACAGCTTCACGGAATTCGACCAACAATCACCAACAATTCTGCGGGGTCGGTTTTTCACTTTTTCGACCTGGATGTAGAATCATGACGTCAGTCATAAAAGGCCTCCTCCTCCGTTATTACTAAGCGGAATCATACGAAACCTTGCAGGCTTATACCGGATCCCCTGATGAACACGTCTATGGAGCCAAATTAATATTTTTCAAACCTGAAACATGATGAAACACCACAAAATGTAGGCGGATATGCGTTACCGATATACTGCCGGTGGTTAGATCTGTTGAATTTGTTATTTAGGAATTGATTGGAGTCATATTTTTGCATGATGATTACTTGTAAAAATGAAACTAGAAGGTCTCCAGGACTATTATGTAAAGTATTTAAATCAATTCTAGAGAAGTGGTATACTGATGAACAGATCACCAAAGGGACATCTATTAAAACACATTAAACAGCCCCTATGTGTTTACCTGTGTCTGAGTGTACTGAAGTTATGTTTAAACTGTGGACTGAGTTGAGACAGCAGGTCAGTCAGGCAGTGACACACCGGAGTGGACGAGGCCGGACGTGGGTCGAAAACATTCATGGTGGATCTGAAATTAAACAGACAGAGAGTGAGGTGGACAGGGAGGAGAGCTGGTAAGGGTTAATTTAGGGTTAACCATGTCCTTACCTGTTCACGTAGAACCCTCGGGGACATGAAGTGATGTCATAGTGCTTTCCCTCCAGTGTTTGGACACTAATGTACACATAGTCACCCTGCAGTTTCCGAGAACCAGGTGGTGGGTTCCATGCACTAAGAGACAGATCCAGCAGGCAACTAGGAACCTAACATGAATGTGAACATTAATACCACCATCATCTTTTTACAACATAATCTGTATGAATACGCACATGTTTCACCGTGATACAGCGCCTACAGATAGAGGTGAGGTATTCCAAAAATATGGCACATATACTTGAAATTATGTAGTTTGTCAATTTTATTTTCACTCACTTATATGTTGAGCTGTTTAATCCTACTATTAGGGTTGCGGGTAAGGCTGGAGCCCATCTCAGCCAACAGTGGGCGGAGGCAAGGTACACCTTCAACAGCTCACCAGACCATCGCAAAGCAACACACACAATCACGCCCACGCATGGGGGCAATTTGAAACAGATAAATTGTGCATGTATCTGGGTGGTGGGAGGAAACCGGAGTACACAGAGGAAACCCACACAAGCACTGAAAGAACATGCAAATCACACACAAAAACTCCCAGGCCCAGTATTTGAACCCAGGACCTTCTTGCTGTGAGGTGACGTGCTAAAAACTACACAACTGTGCCACCCCAGACAAACCACTGAAAGCCCAATGGTGCCATGATATACATGTCCATGATGAGTTTATGTACAATTCTGACTGCAACTCGTGTGTGTGTGTGTGTGTGTGTCATGTACCTCAGGGTATGTACTAGAGGGCAGTAAGGTGGCCAGAGGAGGGCGCTCTGTAGCCCCAGGAAGAATGTAATCAGGTGGTTTGTAATCAGATGTTTCACTCGTTTGCTCGGGTTTATTATTCGCTCTTTTTCCCTTTGAGGAGTGACTAGTAGAAGTGACATCTGAAACACACACACACACACACACACACTTAACAAAGCAAATGAAATGCGGCTCAATTGATTTTTAATTAACTAGCAGAAGAGCAGGGAGAAGCAAGGAGAAGGAAATGGTGGTTAGGCCCGTTTATGCTCACTGATAAAGAGGGATACAGATACAGTCAGAAGCTTCTATCTCTAAGTTCATTTTGTACATATTTTTGCATGTTTTTGGAAAACTTACAGACGGCAACCACAGGAGAGTCGTGAAGAAGAAACTGTTATTGGTGGAACTTTCTGAAGAAAGGTTCAAAGTTTTTAGGAAGTTATAAACCTCTATGTGATGATACTTCACCCACCACCCCAGGAACCAACGTGATACAGCACAGCTGGGAGGTGATTGGACGTGCCCTGCAAAAGGTGTTCTATAGCACTTCTATAGAACTCCAATAGAACGTCTTTAGAATAGACTTTTTCTATAGAATTGTCCTGTAGAACTTAACATAAAAGTTCTGCAGAAAAAGTCTTATAGAAAATGTAAAATTTGTGTCTATAGGAATTTTTATAGAAAATGTTTTAACAGAGAAAACAAAACTGGTTGTTTAGTTATGAAGTAAAAATGCTTGTCCATAAGAGACGGATTTTTTTTTTGTGCTCCCAAGTCCATGAGACAGAGGAATAAAAGAGTTCTTCGATCGCGTCCACCGTTGCCATGTTTCTGCCTCATCATCTCTGAGCTGCCCCCTAATGGACGTACGAAAGTACGTGGATGTTTTCGATTGAAACGTTTTAAATGTACATTTTTACACGTGTAACATATTTCACAATGTGACTATATCCCATACAAATCTACATTGTTGGTGGAGATTGTGATAGTGGAAAGAGATCCAGTCCATCAGTTTCCTACGGTGAATCCGTCTGGAGCTTATGGAGACACCTGAGGAACATTGAGGTTATAAAACATTACTGTAGATAGACATAAATCATGCTCTGCTTACCGGCTGTGTGTGTGAGTGTGTTTAATATACTGGGGGATCCGCCCTCTCTTAGCACGTCCTGGGGACCTGAGGCACTCAACAGCTCCTGAACACGAGCCAGGTGAGCCTGAGCTGACCGGGGAGAGTATTGCTCTGTAACACACACACACACACACACACACACACACACACACACACACACACACACACACACACACACACACACACAC
>JAOUQZ010000030.1:755312-781730 GCA_028564935.1 Neosilurus hyrtlii
ATATATATATATATATATATATATATATATATATATATGTGTGTGTGTGTGTGTGTGTGTGTGTATATATATATATAAGATAATATATCTATATATATAATATAGATATATATATATAAGATCTTGAGTCGATTTTCCGTAGAACAGTGCTCGATACGTCGAAGTAGAAATAAATCCCCTGATGAGTGGGCAACCACGAAACAGGCTTGTCGGGATGAAATTGTAGTACTGTTCTTTTTTCCCCACATACAATATATTATATATATATATATATCCATTATAATGTTATTATCTGTGATTTCTCAGGTTCATATTGACCTCCATATGTGTAGAACAGGCACCACTGGGTTGTATGTTTATGTATACACTATATGGACCAAATGTTCTGGACGCTTGACCATCAGACCCATATGTAACTTCTTCCCAAAGTTGGTGCCACAAAGCTGAAAGCACAAAATTGTACAGAACGTCTTCATCTGCTGTTGGGTTTCAATTTCCCTTCACTAGAACTAAGGGACTTGACCCTGTGCAAGCATGACCATCTCCCCTGCACACCCAGGGTGACAGATCCTTACATAGTGTCCTGTTAGGACTGAAGACTGATACATATCAACAAACCATCGAAAAACACTTGTGAGTGTTATGATTAAGTGTTCATATATATATATATAAAAATTATATACTATGAAAATAATAGTCTTTCAGTCATGAGTCATTATTTGCCATCTACCACAAATTAAAAATAATTAACATGTGGAACATTAGTAAGGTACTGAATAAAAGTAAATACATTTAGTTAACATGGTGGGAACATGCAGTGCTGCACTGAAATAATGTTGTAAAAAAAATAAAGAAAAGACAAATGAACCGTATCAGAGTTTTGAGGTGTGAGAGCAGATACAGGGATTGAAATGATGAAGGCGGTAATGTAGTGGATCCTCTGGCTTTCTATTATTGTTGCAACACCCACACCCACACACACCCACACACTACATGTGCTTTCTCAGTCGTCTCCAGGCTTCATCTTCATTTGAGCCTGCATTTGAGCAATCATCTGCTGCATGCGTCTCAGCTGTGGACAGAGAGAGACAGAGAGGAAAAGATAAAGACAGAGAGGGACAAAAAGGGAAAAATAAAAAAAGAGAAAGACAGAGAGGGGCAGAGAGCAAAAGAGAGATAAAGAGGGAAATAGAGGGACAGAAAAAAGACAGAGGGAGAGAGAGGGAGATAGGACAGAAAAAGACAAAAGAGCGGGGGAGAGAGGGGACAGAAAAAACAGAGAGAGAAAGAACGACAGAGAGGGAGAGAGAGGGAGATGGGATAGAAAAAGACAAGAGAGAGGGAGAGAAAGAAAGACAGAGAGGGAAAGAGGGGACAGAAAAAGACAGAAAGAGAGAGAGAGAGAGAGAGAAAGAGAGAGGGAGAGAGATGGACAGTTATTATCCTGATAATCGGAGTGATATCATACCGTAGTAATGTGCTCTTTAACACTGAGGATTCAGAAACCCCATCAAACACTCAGTACTCGCAGACACGTCCTCTAAAAGAGGAAGCTTTAATGCTCTTCTAACACGTGTATTATCCAAACCACAAAGGGGGACAGATTCTTACACAGTGTCCTACTAAAGTGTACTGTGGGGCTGAAGACTGACACATAACCACCATCTCACAGGGCTGTGATTCTAAACACAGCTTCTGATGAAAACATATTACAGGTCACAATGGTAGATGCTCTAACTCTCACTTACCAACCCGCTTCATCCTGTTATGATCACAGGGAGGCTGGAGACTCTCAACAACTCGCCATACCATCACAGGGAAACACTCACATACACACAACCATTCACAATCACACCTAGGGGCAATTCGGAACAGCCAATTAACCTCATGTGCATGTCTGGACTGTGGGAGGAAACCGGAGTATCCGGAGCTAACCCACACAATCACAGGGAGATGCAAATTCTGTGAGGTGTGTGTGTGTGTGTGTGTGTGTGTGTGTGTGTGTGTATGTGTGCTAACCCCTAGACCACTGTGACAGTCATGAAAGTCTTTAGAACAAAATCCAGCTGTGTTCTTAGACAGGAAACTGATGTCATATCCTGTGACTTGTTTACATTTTCTGATTGTCCCAATATCTTACCAACCCAATTTACAACCTATTCATCATGCCTGGGGAACGCAGCCTTTAATCCACACAGAACGAACTCTCTCTGCCTCACTTCCCAAACGGGGACAGTCCATAACTGTGCCAGTAAAGAAACCACAACAGCTTGCTTTTGTTTTTATAATACATGTTACAGAAAGCCTATCAGAAACTAATAGTGGAATCTTTATCAAAGACTTTAAAGAAGTGAGAGCTATGGATGGTAAACATGGTGTACAGTGGCACAAGTGTTAAATTCAGCATAGAAGTCGTAGTGCTGGCATTAACACTGTTTATTCTACACAGTGACAAAACTACACAAATGTAATCATTCACTGCGGTCAGGGCGTAGTGGTTAGCACACACAGCAAGAAAGTGTTTCTGTGTGGCCATATTCCATGAATACGGTGTTCTGTTAGGAAGCTTTGATAGTATTAGATTAGGAAAACAAAGAATTGGAATTAAAACCTTCTTGTTTCATGTACATTGGGAGTGATGTAGGAAACACCACTGCAGCAAATATGATCAAAAACAAATAAACTACAAATTACAATGCTCAGCCTGAAGTCATTTACGTTTACCTAAAATTCTTTTTTGCTGGTATATCTAACAAAGCCAAAGAACAAACTATTCTTTTCTTTTCACTGTGTATAAAGTGATGCATGTTGGGCCACGGTATCAGAGCCAGACTTTTGAATATGCAAATCAAGCTACCGAAAAAGAACCAGGATACCATGAAGAAAACTCTCATACCTCAGCCTCCTTTTCCATTAAGATCTGATCTTTATCCAGGACTTCATCCTCCACTGACCTGTAAAAGGCAAACAAGCTTCTTCAAGTTCTATTCACAAATAAAAACAGATACAACACTCACAGGAAACACAGGGAATACTCACAGGTAACGCTCACAGGTAACATAGGTAAACTGAACTACACACTAAAACTGTGTTCCCTGTGTGTGTTCCCTGTGGAATAGTCCAGAGGATACTCACAGGTAACACTCACAGGTAACGTAGGAAACACTCACAGGTAACGTGAAAAACACTCACAGGTAACGTGGAAAAACACTCACAGGTAACGTGGAAAAACACTCACAGGTAACGCTCACAGGTAACGTGGGTAAACTTAACTACACACTAAAACTGTGTGTTCCCTGTGAGTGTTCCCTGTGGAATAGTCCAGAGGATACTCACAGGTAACGTAGGAAACACTCACAGGTAACGTGGGAAACACTCACAGGTAACGTAGGAAACACTCACAGGTAACGTGGGAAACACTCACAGGTAACACGGGAAACACTCACAGGTAACACTCACAGGTAACATAGGTAAATTGAACTACACACTAAAACTGTGTGTTCCCTGTGGAATAGTTCAGGGGATACTCACAGGTAACGCTCACAGGTAACATAGGAAACACTCACAGGTAACGTGGGAAACACTCACAGGTAACGTAGGAAACACTCACAGGTAACGTAGGAAACACTCACCGGGAACACTCACAGGGAACACTCACAGGGAACACTCACAGGGAACACTCACAGGGAACACACAGTTTTAGTGTGTAGTTCAGTTTTGTTTATTATTTTTAATGCATGGCTATCAGGTCAGTATCAGTAGGTACTGGAAGGTCGAGAAGCAGTAAGAAATAAATGCTGTCAGAACATCTCTATTTATAACTCATTTAAAATATTCTCAGAGTAGTGAGTCACGTTGCTGTGCTGCATGTTCCAGTCGTGCAATAATCATTCAACTCATCCAATGGCAACGGTGCAGAAATTCAGTTATCCCATGGTGACGATGCGATACGTTAGTTTAATTTGAGCGCGATGAAAAGAGAGCTCTGAATGTTATAAGAGTGAAGCACTGGGGTGAAGCTGTGTTTAGTGTCGGTCTGTAAATATTTCACACCTGCACCTTGGATTGAGGTTTGATTTACATATACCCTACCTGCCGGCTCTCTTCAGTCTCTCTGAGCGGAAGTTCTCGTAGTGTAGGTCCTGGGTCACTTCCTGCAGGTCCTGCATATGAGTCCTACACACACACAGAGCTCAATTTAAAAAATTCTATTTTTACCGAAGATTAATAGGTCGTCCTTCAGTGAGCGTTTGTGCATGTCTTTGTAGCTCAATGTCCAGCAGAGGACGCCACAGTATACTCACAGTTTAAAATACATTTTAAAATCCTTCTGTGTACTTACACCAGCATGGTGCGCAGTTTGAGGAAATCATTATGTTCAGGGTTCTCCACCTCCACCACACCCCAAGGGTACAAACGTCCACGAATCTTCTTCCCCTTCACCTCAATCAGCTGGTTTGAGCCTATCACAGCAAAAGGAATGCTGGCCTAGAGAAGACATGGTTCACATTAAATAATGTCCAGACACGCTAAAGTGCCAAATCTATTTTAATAAAGGACATCATGGACACAAGACATCAGACCTTAAGGACACGGGTCTGCTCTTTAAACTCCTCATCCTCATCTGAGTCGGCATCAGGCAGCTGGTAGATGCGGATACCATGCTCACTGATCTCATCCAGGATCTACAGGCATACAGTAGAGAATATTACAGCCAAAGCAACTGCAACAGAGACAGGGTCATATTTACACTGGTGAAGATTATAGTAGCACATGGATTTACTGCTTCCTCTACATTCCAGAATAAACCCCCTCGTTTCAGCTGAAGCCAGGTTGATGAAACCTAATAGAAATTCAGGGTTTATTTAAGCGCAGCATATTCCTGGACAATAAGAAAGAACGTCTAATGCTTCTACTAGTACATCTTTTCAATGGATTTGATCTAAATCCTCTTTCTGGCAATCAGTCACAACAGAACTTTTAGAAAAATCTTCAAATGAGAATTTGCGCCCACGCCCTCAGTATAACGAACCACGTGCAGCGTAATCAATAATCAGTTCAGAGAAAAGATTCCACTGTTTACAGTCATCAGGAGGGCAGGGTGCTATGATCTAACAGTTATAGTAATATCTTCTGTACAATACTGAGCAGAGTCTATTCAACCCATCTTTCAAGAGACACCTTCAAAGATCTAGTGCTGAAATAAAATCATGGTAAAAATCAAATATTAGTGACAGCAATGTCATTAAATACCACCTGAGATGTGCTTTTACACAAATATTGTTGGTGTTCAGCATTCAAAAACCAAAAAATCAGACCATTTTCAATACAACAACAGGCTTTACCAGGACTGAAGCTTCACCACACTCTACTCTAGTCTACTGAATGAGGTGAAGTATGATATGGAGAACTATTTAGTCAAGGACAGAGTGATAAGTCAATTCAATTCAGTTTTATTTGTAAAGCGCTTTTTAAAATTGACATTGTCACAAAGTAGCTTTACATAGTAAAATTAAATTAGGGAGGAATCTAAGAATTTTTCTCTACAACCCCCTACACATCCTTAATGAGCAAGCCCGAGGCGACAGTGGCAAGGAAAAACTCCCTCAGGTGACACGAGGAAGAAACCTTGAGAGGAACCAGGCTCAGGAGGGAACCCATCCTCATTTGGGTGAAGCCATAAAATACAAACCATATAAGGAAATTTCATTACAGTCCAACATGTAGTCCAGTTGGTTATACCACAACTGTAAGTCCTAGATAACTGATAACACCCTCCAACACGGAACAATTCCCCATATCACATGAAAGCTGAATTCTTTGATTGTTTTATTATTAGAGATGTATCGGAACCAACATGAGTTTCGGAAATGCCAATTTGTATCGGAGAGAACCCCAGAGTCTATGCACCGATCTGGCCAGTTATTTATACAGCCATGTTACACAAATGAAGCCACTGTTTTCCATCCCAGAAATCAGCTCTGGCTCTGCGCTGCAGAAAACACAATGATCTTGACAGCTTCTGGTAATATCAGCAAGGAAAAAGAACTTCTTGTTGTAACTCCCGCTAGCCACAGTTAACATAATGTCTGCAATTTGGTAATAATTTACTTTGGAGAGTCCCACCAATAAAACAGTGACGTGTAATGGTACGCAAAATAACAGTTTTGACAAGCGGCAGCAAATTCACCAAATTTAGCACCAGCAATCTTATCAAACATTTAAAGACCAAACCATTGGAAAAATGTGAGGTGTTAGGGGGGTGAGCAGCACCTGCCTCTTACTTCACCTTCATGGCTGAAGCACACCAGAGCAAGGTACCCAATCCCCACTGCTCTCCTGGTGGGTGCGGCTGTGTGTTCACTTCGAATGCGTTAAAAGTAGAGTTTAATTTTCCTCGAAAGATTAACACAGTAAATAAATAAATAAAAAATAAAGACACACCATGCGAAAGAGTCCAATGAGTTCGAGAGACAAAAGAAGGAAAAATTACGAACTGCAGCAAAGCGGATTCACACGACGTGATAAGTTCCACAAAGACCGTCTGAAAGCGACACAAAGAACAGAAAAATTGTCGACTTTAAATAATTACTTTTAGGAAGCAATGCTAAACGGTGAGCTTACCAGAATTATAATAAAATCTAAAGATGATATTAAACAGGTTTTACTTTTATTTACTGTGGAAAAGTGTTTACTATTTACTGTGGAAAGAGGTTACTAAAGCTCTGTATTTTTCCACCCATCACTCAGTGTCTGTTCCTCCTGCCATCCTGCTCATGACTAATATAAAAAGGTTTTATATTTACTAAGCAGGTTCTGCGTATCATGCTATAATTATGAAGTCTCTTCACTGATGTGTTCATGAGAGTAAAAACACTGCAGCTACTGGTCCATTTCTGTAGAAAAGTTGATATTTCTGCTGAATTTACAATCCTCCTGACATTCAGTCAGTTATCTCAGTGTATGGTTAATTCCTCATGACAGAACAAGCTGGATGAGCAGGATAAGCTGCTCACATGGCAGAACTGTAGATGAACGTCAGCACACACCAAATATAAGAAAAGTTGGTGTGTATAATCACGTACAGTCATCTTTCCTTGCTAGAAAAGCACAGTGTTTCCCACAGCATGCCACACCAGCCTAAAGCTTCACTTCAGAACTATTCAAAACTCTCCTGTACTTCAAACACACCTGTTGGGAACAGACACATATTTATTTGATCTAGCATCAAAGTCGATGTTAGATAAATGTTCACAATGCTATTTTGTAGCAGCAGCTGGAGCAGATTTTTCCTGACATTCTGAGCACTTTTATGTTCTCTCAGCAGGGACAATGTTTCAAAAGGGCAGAAGCCCTCCACTCCCCTTGTCCTATCAATAAATTTCTTCCTGTTATGAGGAAGCTTATTTTCATAACACAGAGATAAACCCACCAGGATCGTGGGTGTGTGTGTGAGTGCTCGTGTGGGTGTCATTGTTGTCTGGTCCCAATCCAAATAAACATGACGTGTCCACTGGATGGAAAGCGAGACCATGGACATGGCTCGATGAATCAATTGAAATACACAGAAGCCTGTAGAAAGAATGGAAGAAGCAAAGCACAATATGACAGGAGAAAAAGGAAAAGAACCTACAAAAGAAAAAAGAACAACAAAGAACCGAAGTATTTCATGCATAAAATGGGCTTCCTCAAAGGAAGGAAGAAAGAAAATGAGTCCATGTTGTAGTACAGATGGAGAGCTAAAGAGAAAACTACAGTGGCTTGCAAAGGTTTCCACCAGATTTTTAATTAGTAGCTTTACACTGTGAAATTCGATTTGATCATTTATTGTCAGTTTACACAACATGAAAACAACCGTAACATGGAAAATATTTGTTATTGTGAAGCAAACAAGAAATGGTACAAAAAATTCACAAGCCTCGGGTGTGTGTAACTATTTATTGTTATTCATGGTATCACTTAGAGGTGTGTCTTGATTAGTGGTGTTGCAGACTCTGGGGCCTTTCAAAGCAAGTGTATATATACGGAGATCATGTGACACAGACACTCGTGCACACTCGTGGAGCTTACTTAAGTAATTAGTAGCAACAGGGCGTATTTATGGGCTCCACAGCAAAGGGGGTAGGTACATATGCATGCACCAAGTTCAGAGCCACAGAAGGCTCCCAGTGAAACAGCGCAAGCCTAAAACGAGGCCACCAGTCTCCCAGTGTGTTTGGATTGGCTGGTAAAGGCTACGAGATTCTGGACAATGGATGTAGAAGTCTTTCCAGTCTCTCCATAAATGAAAGAAGGAAGTGAGGCTCACTGATTCTGCTGGTGATGTGTTTGCTTAAGGATGCATTATGACTTACAATTGAGTTTGTGGAGCGGGACTAAGTGTGTTATTGGGGGGTGGGGGGGGGGACTACAGAAAATCAAAAGATCATCAGATAGGCATTTTAAGAAAGTCATGAGAAAAGGTCTATGAAAGTTTGTCATTCAGACTTAATACTAACACAAAATCAGTGATTAAACAATAATTACAGGGTTCTAGCATGTTTTCTACCGGAGTAGTAATTAGAGCTAAACAGTATTATAAATGATAAGATAAAAATATCATGCACAGTGGGGTATAATCATTTGTTGACCAGCTATGTGAATACACATTATGTTGTGCGGTATTACACATTCTGTTTAAAAAAACAATCAGTAATGGTGAAACATGCTCTATTCTTAGTGCAAAGCATTTTTGTCCAAAACAGAAGCTTTGAATTTGGACAGAGAGGCTATATTTGACTTTCATACACACAAACAACATAAACACAGGGCTTTTACCACAACCCATTATTACTGCACAAACAGGGATTTCACCTCGCAAAGCAAAACAACCTTTTCACACATTGGCAAGACTCAGCATGAGATAACCGCCACACACATACAGTAGTGTTCAGTAAAGATTATACTCCACCACTTGGTCTAAAAGGGCTCCTAATAAAAAGTAAATCACTTCTCTATAATGTTTTGTTGAAAATGTATTGAACAATGCTATTTAAGGAAACGAGACCCAAAAAAATAATTCCGACAAGGATATTGAGGTAAAATTATGAATAATAAACAAAAACACTGAAAATAACAATTTTTCAGAAAAATTGAAGGGTGTCACAAATTTTTACTTTTGAATAGCATGAATGAACTTCAGACCATATGGAATAGTTTATCGATTGAAGAAATTTAAAAATATGTTACGCCTGAAAGGTTAAATGCTGTAATCAAAGTGAAGGGTGTTCACACTAAATAAAACTTAAAAAAATTTTTAAAAAGTATTTTTTTAAAATTATTTTTGTTATTACTATATATTGTTGTTTGTTTCCTTATTCTCATCAATATGATCCGATATTACATGAAATAAATACTTGAATAGTACTTGGTTTCTGATTGATTTTCATTTTGTTAAGTTGGACAAGTGCACTGTATTTTTTTTTATTTAGCCATACATTTAAAAAAAAAAAAAAAGAAAGAAAGAAAAAAAAAGGCACACACACATACATGTCCTGCAGTCTATGAGTAGTCACTGACTCACTTACAGGTGCTGAATCACAAATCATCCTCTCATACTGAAAAAAGAACCTTTTCTGTTCATCAGGGAGATGAGATGTACAGTATTTATATGATGTCGGCTTCTTAACCCATAAAACACCACATGTAAGTTCACCAAACACCTTAACATGCACCAGAGTCTCAGTGAGTATCTTGTAAAAATGAAGGTGTGAATGAAAAATTCCCATCCTGGACTTTTCTCTCTTTGGTCCTTGAAGACTGTTTTTGATCACGGAATATCTTCATTTCTCCAGAACCTTTAATTTAATCTAACATAGAGGGGTCTAAAGGAAAAGGCACTGCACCAACCAAAAAGCCCATTTATACATTTAGTTAATTTATAGTGTTACCAAATACATTTATGTGATAGGATTTGTAAGGCGACTGTTTCCTAACCATCTCTTAACTTTAGATTCATGGGGTTTCTTTAAGGCCCTGTCCACACCGTAGTGTCAGAATCAGTTCTGGACCCTTGTATGGAGACCCATCAGATCCAATAATTTATATTTGATTTCTTTTTTTTTTTTGCTGTATTAATCCAGCAAGGGAAATTATTGCCTCTGCATTTAAACCCATCCAAAATGAGCACACACACTCGGTGCAGTGGGCTGCCACACACATTGGGGCACCAGAGAGCAATTGGGGGTTCGGTGCCTTGCTCATGGGCACTTCAGCTATCAAGGTGGAGGTAGGGAAGGTGCAGCTCACTTCCCCACTGCCACACATTTTTCCTGCTGGTTTGGGAATCGAACCAGCAACATTTCGGTCCCAAAGCTAAATACATTACCGTTTTCTAGTGATTAGATTAAATTTTTTTATTAGTGCAAGAGCCACATGTAGGTCTGTTAGCCAGATGTCCACATATTTTTGGTCATGTGATTTATGCTCTAGTTTTGGGCAACAACAATCACATGCAATGGCTTTGCATGCATTACAGTCTCGCCTTTCTCTCCTGTGTACTCTTTTCATTTTTTTGAAGTAACTGAGCAGTAATACGAACAAAAAACAGCAAACCTAGACAAAACTAAAGCTGCATCAAGAAGCTTACCAAAAAAGAGATGAGCAACAGGTGAACCATGAGGTAAGTAAATTGCTTCACGACAAGCGAATCACTCAGGGAAGTATTCGTGGTCAGCTCTGGCTGCCTAGGTAACCCTCTCACGTTTCCAAATGTTACAGAGCACTGTGAGCAGTGAACAGCTAGTTCCCTAGAGAAAGTGTAGATCTCCAGCAGTATTTACTTACTTCACTAAAAAAAACTTGTGTTATTATTAGCTTATATTAACATAACATTAACATAAGCTTATTACTGTCATTATTAATACTCAGTGTTCGGCAGTATCTTTCAATCAATGGTAGCTTTAGGCTCTGATTGGTCACTGCTCGAATCATGTCACACAAAAGTTCAGCTTAGTTGAACTCTGTTATCTTACCTAGTATGACCTTGGGATTCACATCCTATTGCGAGAATGAAACAACAGCCTTTTCTAACAGGTTAATGCAAACCATCAAATGGATTTTATCAGACTGCAACTTTGACAATGTAAATAAAAACCACCTGGTAATGAAAATATACACATGTTCATGTGAAACAGGAGAGTTTGGAAGGCTTTCCTGATTTCACTTTAAGTCAAAAGTCCGGCTTCACTAACACAGCTGTGTATTATAGCAGCAAGGCAGCACTCGTCTGTTTAATGTATCTTCTTTAGAAATGGCTCTCAGGTTTCATGTTCAGAGATGTTTGTAGAGAGATGTACCTCAGGCTACACCCTATGTTCAACACACGAGTATTCACTGGTCTTAAAATGGGCTTGTGCGTTTGTGTAACAGCATGTGTTTAAGGTTGGGTTAACCCAGCCCTTTCAAGACAGCACGGTGCAGGAGACCCTCACATGTTTAACAGTAGGTGTAGCTCTTAGAGAAATATTAGCCCTTTGGCTCTCAAAAGAAAAATAACATCAGAAAGTATGATTAATGAAACAGATCTCCAGCAAGGGTATTATTATCATCATCATCATTATAATTATTACAAAATATTAATATCATCATCATTTTATTATTATTGATATTACAAAATATCATCATCATCATCATCATCGTTGTTGTTGTTGTTGTTGTTATCAGTGACCAAAAACCTGGCTCTGTAAAAACGGAGATTCCATGAAATAACAGAAAATCTCTCTAAAGTTTTAATTACCAGGGAGATTAAACTGCAGGTCTGAAGAGTGTGCTACAGTCACTAGGTGTGTGTGAGTGTCCTCACACACTATGTTCTATTTGTTTTTTTATCATGAGCATGTACATGGAGAAAATGGCCACCCTCCAAAGTGCAATCACTCTGTACTAAAAGAGAAATAAACAATGACACACTTGTGTGCGCACAGGAATAAGCCCTAATTCTGAGGGCTACGTGATAATGAAAGGTGAGTGTGAGGTGAGACACTATCTATATACAGGATGTGACCTCATGATCTCATCGGGTTCATGTTGCTATAGGTGGGATGCTGTTTTAACGTTTCCCATGTAAGTAGCCATGACACAAATCATTCCCCTTAAGCTTCTGCCACAATGAGCTAATAGACCGAGTCTCAATTCAAGCCTTCCTTAAAAAACAAAGCACAGTACTTAAGAGTTCTGTGCAAGCCTGGAAAACGCACGCACGCCATTTGGGATTTTTCAGGACTGACATATATTCGTTTTCTCAAGTCGAAGGACAAAGGGAGGAAAGCTTTAAAGGTTCAGTAATGGGCAACAACAATAGAAACAAAATTTCACACACTATGAAAATGCTGCGCACAGTTTAGTCAGGATATGTAAGGAAATGTAGCATTGTTTTCATGCTCTTATGTATGAATTGAGAAATCAAAGGAATAAATACTAGTAATAGAGGCTTAGCAACGACTCCTCACTCAACAGGACCCCATTCTTCACAAATCCACAGCATGAATATGAACATAACACAATTACACACTAATCTAGCAACTAATTCTCCTACAGAACATGATATACACACTAAAAAAAACAACCTTTATCACGGTGCACTCTATACTTTATACACGGTGCTTAAGGATACATAAATTACAAAACCAGGACATTAATGTGAGCCAAGTGCTTGGGAAAAAAAAAATCAAGTGTTTTATGAGCTATGACCTCAGTCAGGGAAACTGCTGCAACATTTGGCCAAACTCTGATAAGAATCCAACACAGCGCTGCCCACGTTTACTCCACCAATCACTCAGACATACATCAAGAAGGCCATATTGTTAGAGGCAGGATACTTCCCGACTCATGAATCAGCGGGGTGGGGGGTGGGGGAGGATTACAAGAAAAAGAGGGCTTGCTTTATATTCTGAGAAAGCAGGTGGAATACTTAAAGACGTAAATATCACATTCACCGCATATAATGGGTTCTACTCCGTGCTTGGTGTGTCATGGTTTTGGAAAACCTTGAGCCGCACCATCATTATCAAAAAATGAAAGAAAGACTCCCTTCATTCGACCTTTTGCTGACCTGTTGATTCCACATCTATAGAAACCTGAACAATAACGAAACCGTATCTGGTATGTGCTTATCGGACATTTTTTACTTCACCACTAAATCTATCAGCTGGGTGAGATCCTTACGGGAGAACAGGTCACCAACCCTCTGCTGATTTTTTTTCTTTTCTGTAGAAAAACAATAGAAATAGAACCACACTGAATTCAGTCTTGACGCAATCATGTGGACCTCTTGGCTCTGGCTGAATATATTATACTTTGAATTCAGTAAGAAGTTCCTGATATGTAGAACAATATGTTGCCTCAGGTTTGAGACAGGATCCAATCACACAGTTTCTGTCTTAATGTGGTTAAAGGGTAACACAAAGTTTGCTGAGCCAACCAGAGGACATCAATGCAAGGAAACATAGTGACTGATTACAGGAAGACAACTCGTACTACTCCGGTCTTCTCTTATGACCCTCTACTAAGACTACCGGGAACCAGATGCAGGCACCATTACACACACACACATAGTAAACCGATGACTGCAACAGGAGTCAAACAGCTTTCAAAACATTCTTCAGGCTCTACAGTGCAGGTGTGGAAAAACACTACATGTATTAGGTATCGCACTGGACCAGTCCAAACTCCAATGCGCTTGCCCAGTTTAATGTTTAGTTGCCCTGAAACCTAAACTATTACATCAAAGAGATTTAATACAGTGTAATAATATACGATAAGTTAATTCACTTGTTAAGTGTGTATGTTATCATTGTACTGCACTAACAAGACTTCTGAAATAACACAAAGCCAGCAAGTTGCTGGACAGTGTTTTGAATAAAAGACACATCATTACCTTCCCCGCTTGGTTGGGGTGGTTATGCACTCACCAGCATCTGGTTGTCTGTTTGTTTGTCTGGCTGTTAGGAGGATTACACAAAAACTACTGAACCGATTTTTACCAAACTTGGTGGAGCGATGGGGTATGGGCCTGGCAACAACCTGTAATATTTTGAAGCAGGTCCAGACCACAATCTAGTTCTAGGAAGTTATTAAAGGTTTTCTTTAAGAAGCATATATTTACGATAGATTTTCTTCTGCAAAAACTACTGATCTGATTTTTATCAAACTTGGTGAAGGGGTGGGACCTGGAAAGAACCCATTACATTTTGGAGAATTACTCACAGGCATTCAGTCACTGTCATTGGCCTAAACACATTTCCCCACCCACACAGGTACACATAGCCCACATGGCAGAGGTTCATGACTGTCCCAGTGCTTATTTTCTAGTTCTGTTGTCATATCACACGCCTCACTGCCAGGTCATTAGGAATTATGAACAGGGGGACAAAATGTTCAGAATTGGGCTCCTCTTCCTAACCCACTCAGAGCTTTTGGATGCACCCACCCCCAATGCTCATATGTAGTCACATAGCTCATATAGAACCATATGAAATTGTGTGTGAAGTGAAGAACAGGTGTCGGGGGGTCGGTTGCTGTAAGCCATCTCAGGCTCTTGGATGATAAGGTTTGAAGGGCTAATCCACCAGCTGCTTTTCAAAATGCTAAAGCTGATTAGAGCCTCCATGAGAGATGGACAACAAACTGAGTAACAAGCAAAGACAAAAAAAAACAAACTAAAGATGGACAACAAACTGAGTAACAAGCAAAGCGTTACTGGAACAAAACCATTCGCACTTCTTCCACCTGTGGTCGTCAGATGGATAACTGTGAACTTTTTAACCCACCCTCGGAGATTAGTACATACTACACAGGAATGGCAATGACGTGATTGGTCCATTATCCCAGGATTAAAAAAACATTACTCCAAGTGAATAATTCTTGACTGGAGATGGCAGATACTGTTACAGTTTGCCAGAGTTACTGCTCGAAATTCAGCAAAATGTCATCCCACAACAAACACAAGGGTCATTCCATATGAACTCAACCAATTATCAGAACATGCCCCACCTGGACCCCCCCCGCCCTCGATTTTTAAGATTTTTTTTTTTAACACACTGAAAATCCAAAATTGCAACCAAAACATGGACTTTAAACTTCTGACCATTTCAAGCTTCCATAACTATTGAATAACAAAAAATTTTCAGATTCATTTCACAGGCATCTGTAGTCCCAGGAAATGTGGCAATATTTATTTTAAAATGATTATTACATGTTACAGAGAATGCAAAGTTGACATTTTATCCATCACAAACTTTTAAAATGCCACTTTTGGCCACCCATTACACAAAACCTAATCATCACATCCATTAGAAATTTTATGTGCTAAATCTTGGCTACCCAGTGAATGGATCTGTGTAAAATGAAGGTCCTATGTTGTGTTAAGTGTGATATATGAATGAACAGCTGAAAATTAAAAAAGACCTTCAGATTCTAAGGTCAGTACTAGCATGTGCGATAAGTAGTACCACAAAATAAATGGCACCATATGAAAGTACAAGATTTACCCTAAATTCTGACACCAAGCACATCTTGTTTCTATAAATCCTTCTACACTAAATGTTCAAATTAATTATGCATGTTTTACCCCTCATATTTTAGCTATATAACAGAATATTAATGATGATAGAACTGATGGAGCAATAAATACATCAGCTACAAGAAATAATTAGTGCCCCCTTACATAACATTGTTATAACAGTATAGGATACTGTTTTCTGTAATACCCAAATATAACCACATCACAACTTTATATCCACAAAGTTCTATAAAAAGATCCATAAAACCAGGTACATCACCAGCATCAGTACCATTTCTGTTTTAGGTCCTTAGTCAAACACTGTCAGATGTAACATGAGGATTTACACTTGGACAAAATTAGGAAAGTGTTATATATTGTACACATTTAATAAGTTAGAACTTAAAGACTGTACAGCTGGACAGCACATTTCGGATGAATGTCACAAAAAAACTTTTTGTAGGAGTGAAAACCTTCTGAAGTTACCTGAACTATCTCTAGAGGAAAAGATCATGATCTTTGCAAGTTGTGGACTAGTGGACACACCAGTAACCTCAAAGTATGACTGCACGTCTTCACCTCAAGAAACTTTACCTCGAAATTCAATCAACTGGCCACAAAAATCTCCTGAGCCATGAAGTTGTTAAAACCTCACATAAAGCAAGTCATCTGGTCAATGCAAACTCCAACCTACAACATGCAGCCTGGATTTTTATTTTTATCTTCCTTGTATACGGAGGGAAGGTGTCGTGACAACCAGTGGAAAGTTCACCACGGACTATTTCAAACAGAGCAAAATCCCTGAAAATGGTGAAGAGTATTTTCAGCTTGACAGAGAAAAACCCTGCACAGATGATTCCTCAGATGGCAGAAGGTTCGAGGGAAAAGACTCCCCTCAATACACTTCATTTCTGAAAGTATATACAGGTGGTGAATTAACGATTTAATCCACCCAATTTAAGGTTATTTATTAGCTCTAGAAGAGCACTGACTTGTCTGTTTGGCTCACACTGTTTAATCTGACATGTGTACAACCAACCGGACTACACTGTCCACTGGACTGCCTGAAAAACATCAAAAATAAATTCAATAAAAAAAAGTGTAATTTCTTGCTGATGTTTCAGTGTAGTATACTCTAAAAACGTATTCGCATCAGGCTCGGTGGACCTTGTTAAATTAAGCTGAATATCCAGTGACATCCACCTCGCCTTGGTTGAACAACCGTGAATGACCTCATCACGGTGGCGCCGGCCAAGGACTAGACTGTGTCAATTCTCGAAGGAAAAAATGAGCCATAAGGATGTGAGAGTTTGATAAAGGCCAGAGTGTGACGGCTAAATCCCTGGGTCTATTCATCTCCAAAATGGCAGGTCTAGTGGGGCGTTCCCGGTATGCAGTGGTCCAAGGAAGGACAATCAGTGAACTGGTGAGAGTGCACTCGTGCATGTGGTCTGATCCCACATACACTGCTGTAAGTGTTAATGCTGGATCTAAGAGAAGCGAATCAGAACACACAGTGTATTGCAGTCCACTGTGTAAGGAGCTGTCTAGCCCCAGACTGGTCAGGTGGTGGTAATATTAGGCCGACCAGTGTATATGTATATCTGAAAATCATTTAAGAGGTGAAACACTTCCTGAAACAAAACCAAAGCTATAATCACTGACAGATAAACTCCTTTTATTATTTAATCCATGTTTTACGGGACCATGTTATACTTCCGCATTGTAATTATTGTATATAAATCTGACCAATGGATTTAGTTTACGAAGGCTCGTTTTTAAAAGTTTTCATTTTTTAAGAAAAGCCTAACTATGGAAAGGGATTGCAAATTAGCCTAGGCTTGAAATCCTACATGAGAGACGCCTGTTTATTATCACTGTGATATATAAAATAATATTTCTTGCATCATCACTGACAAAAATATTAAATAATATTGGTAATTGCCATAGGAGTAGTTCCTTATTCACTATAAAACAGTTATTATGCTTGATACCCTTAAATAATTTATGGCTGTAACATATAAACTACACATTTTACAGAAACACCCAGAAATTATACATTTCATTTATTAATAAGAATTACTGCTTCAGTCAACATCAAACAAAATATCAGAACTATCACAAACACTACTACATATATATTCTCATACTGTTAAATACTATATTACAATCACGTCTCATCTATAAAGACACCCCGAAGGACTGTAATATTTCTCTTTGATCGGAGTCCAACACTAACAGCAGCAGGTCTTTGTGTTGAAGAAGAAAAATTAGACATGACTAAGAGGAAATCCTATGTACAGTTTTCTTTAAACATGTGGTGCTCGCACACACGCACGCACGCACATCTCAAACAGCATTCAAACTGTAACGTAAACTCTCTGGCGAAAGCTTTGAGCTCATTAAAACTCCCTTTCTGTACAACACGCCCTATAAAAGGACTCCACAAAATCAAGTTAAGTCACAAATCAGACACACAATCAAGATTAAGCTTCTCAGTTTCTTGTGTAATTACTGAAAAGAGAAGGTGTTGTGTGTAATGCCAAACTTTAACCAGTGTATATAATCCATCATCAGGAACATTGGGAGCATGACTACGGGCCAGCGCCCAGCTCGGTGGTGTTTAACACTGATGGTGTGCTCAGAGAGTAAAGAAACCATCTGTAAAAATTAAAGGAACTGCTAACTGACAAGAAGGAAAACAGACCACAGAGGTCCAGACGCTCCTGCTTGCAGGACCATTTGATTTGTCCTGTGTCATTTCCTTTCATAGTTATCGCACTAGCAAGCCTTGACAAACCGAATATAAAAAAAATAGCCTTAAAACATGGTCAGGGTGAGCCATATACAATCTCACACTATTCACCCCTGAGGGGGACCCATACACCAAAATTGGTGATTCTATGTCATTTCCTTCCAAAGTTACTGCACTAACAAACGGACGGACAGACAGAACAAACCCATTTCTACAGCGCTCGCTCTGCTCACCTTCAGTGATCACAGTGGCGTCGACTCATTTCCCAAAAATGTCACTTTCTCAACACACACATACACACACCCACATATTCTCTCTGGTATTTGTAAGAATGAGATACACACTCACCCTCCTCTTCAGACGGTCCCTCTCTCGGAGCGTCAGAGTATCAGCTTTAGCGATGACAGGGACTATGTTGACTTTGCTGTGGATGGCTTTCATGAATTCAACATCCAGTGGCTTTAGTCTAGAGCGCGCACGTGCGTGCACACACACACACACACACACACACACACACACACACACAGAGTTGTTATTGAGCTTTTGAGTCTTCTGATGACAACAATCATACAACAAGCGTCAATTTATAAAACAAATCTATTGAAAATTGTAAATCTTATAAAGGTGGTTACCATAAAAAATGCTGTATGATTTTTTTCTTTCATTTCTTTCATCCCCACAAAACAAAAATAAAAAATAGAACCCAAAGGTTTCTTTTGGTTAGTAGATTACATTAAGGTTTAGACGTAAGCACCGAACAGGATGTTCACATCTATTCATCATAGGATTCAGGATCAGCAGCAATATTTATTTCAGTGGAAGGGAAGATGTGTGTGTGTGTGTGTGTGTGTGTGTGTGTGTGTGTGCTTTGTTTTACCCATGTCCAAATGGAGATATGAAATAGAAGCAGCAGTGAACCCTGTTGTCCACAATGTGCCTGCGATTCAGGCCACTTTCATCATGGAGGTAACGTTCAAACTGATTGTCAATGTACTGGATGATCGTCTTGAAACTGCACAAGATGAAAGAACAGTTCAGATAAAGAACATATCCAGCAGTCCTGGACTTGATCTTACACTGAGATTCATTAGATAGGATTAGATTAGATTAGAGAACTAGCGGAGGTTGAGGGCGCACTGATATAAAGCAGTTAGATCAGGCGTGTCCAATCTCATCTGCAGAAGCCAACCAAGCAGGATCCTTGACAGATGGCTGCCTGAGGGCTAAAATGAACTGATTTATTAGGCTGAAGCAGAGATTCAGAGATTGCCCCTGTTTAACCTGAATAAAACCCTGCAGCCACGCTGGCTCCTTGCAGATAACATTCAACCGAACCAATCTAAAGTATTCATAATCTAAAACATCTAGAGGCTAATACTGCTTTGTACAAGAGTCCTTATTAAAATAGAAATTATTTAAACCTACATGGCCATCAATTCCACAAAACTAAACTTTTTTTGCAGTGAGGTGCATGGGCTAACCACTACACCACCATGACGCCCAAATTATAAAGAGTCAAGAACCTTTAAAAATAATTAAGAAATAAACTAATAAAATATAATAAAATAAAGTTACAATGCCGTGAAAAAAAAAATAAATAAATAAAATCGATCCAAAGCTTGAAATCAGTTTTAATAAAAGGTAATGTCAGTGTTTCCGATGGATGATTTCATCACTTCACCGTTGAGCTCATTGTACACTCCTCTGTATTTAATTCCCTATATAGGGAACCAGGAGAAATTCACTAAATAGGGAACTTCAGCATCACATATCTAAGGCTGGATAATAAAAAAATCCCAGTTTCTCATCAGCGGCCGCACCTGGAAATTGACGCCACATCATTTATTTTTTTTGACCATGCTCAAAACCTGGAAAAATGCCTTAAACTATATAAAAACTATACAGAAGGTGACTGGGTGTTAGATGGTGCGATTGTTGTTTAAGGGACCCCTTTAAGTAGATCTTGAATACTTTATTACTGTCTCTTGTATCATATTGTATAGAGGAAGAGTAGTCCAAGCTATACCAGTGAAATCTTTTCTCAAATCTGATAAATAGTGATATCAGAGGAAAATATTTTAATATTTTATAAATTTTGCTCACTTACAGAATTCAGTTCTCTCCACTGTAATAAAGTTTAATAAAGTAATAAAGAGACTTTTACCTGATAATATTCTGAGTTGCAGAATTACTAACGAACTTTTACTTTTCTCAGGGTATGTTCATACAATCTATGAAGATGTTTTGTTTCTAAGCTCTATTTATAATCTAAGTGGCTTTGTCGGGATCCTTTAACCGTCAAAAATGTCTTCTCCCGAAAGAAGACATTTACATGTGGAGGACAGAAGTGCTTTTTTCAGAAATTAATTGCTTTTTCTAAAGCAGATTAGTAGCTTGCTGAAAAATTTAAATGGGATTGGATGTGAAATACTTTCTGTGCAGAGTTCCACATCAGCTTGATAAGCATGTCTGTCAAAAAGTGTCTTCTCCGGAAAACCATAATGACTGTCACTGATGCTGTTGTTACTGCAGTTAGTAATACATACAACTAATGCTGCATAAAACCTGCTCAAATAATGTGTTTAGTGAGCTTTTATTCTTAACAATTCTGAAAGAAAATAATAATAATAATAATAATAAAAAAAAAAAAAAAAACCCAACCATTCAGACTGTCAAAAAGTTATGATGGGAAACCGGGATTTTTTTTTTATCTGGCCTAAGCTGTCAGCCACATACCAAAATTGCTGATCACAGAAGTATGGGTGAGTAATTAGAACTGAAAGGGGATGTTCTGATCAATCTTTTCATATCAATCTTTTAATCTTAACCCCAAACATGACCCCAAATTCGTTACTGTGGTCATCACGTATACGCTACAGATAGCAGAGATGGAGCTGGAACGGAGAGCTGCTCTCATCTGATATAAAGAAAACACTATAAACCAAAGATAACCTATATCATGTATAGGTACAGGTTTACACTTAATCAGGCATGACAACAACCAGACATGCACACACCCACTGACCAGTCTTGACTGTTGATGGCATCTCCGTATCCAGGAGTGTCTACCACAGTGAGGCGGAGCTTCACCCCCCTTTCCTCAATCTCCACCGTCGAGGCCTCGATCTGCACTGTCCGCTCAATCTTCTCTAAAACAATAATAAAAAAAAACCCTCAGAGCGTTTATGTTTGAATACAGCGTGTTAACACACGCCGCTGTATCATTTTAATAAACTCATGTAACATCACAACTTTTATTGAGTACAACCACAGCATGAAGTCTTCTCCAGCCCATCACAAACTCTTTCAACAGGGTTAAGGTCAGGACTCTGGGGTGCCAATACATATGTGAAAATGATCCCTCGTGCTCCCTGAACCACTCGCTCATTATTCAAGTCCCCATTTTATATCCGCACCATCAGGGAGGAAAAAGTCCAGTGATGTGATAACCTGCTCATTCAAATCATCAGCCGACTTCATTTAATTGCTGAGCCTTGACTGGACCAACTGGAGCAACCCTAGATCATAACACTACAGAAGATTATACAGTGGCCCCTATGCATGATGGGTACATCGCTCGTGCGCCTCCCTTCTTACCCCAACATACCTATCGTTCTGGAAAAGGTAAATCTGGACCATTTTTTTCCCAATCACTCCAGAGTCTGTTCTTTAAGCTCCCGAACAAACTGAAGCCCTTTGTTCTCAATAACAAGAGGTTTTCTTAGACTCACAGCTCTTTAGTCCCAGTCCTGTGAGTCCTGTGAGTTCCTCTCACATGATGTAGGTGTGGAAATGTTCTTACATTCATACATCTGTGAGTTCGACTTCACTAAGTGTTTGCAAGATCTTATAACAGTCAGTGAAGATTTTTTCCAACCACATTTCTTGGGTAAAGTTCATAGTTGAGCACAATCCATCCAAATGTGTTTTATAGTTCTTAAGCTAATTTTATGTAATTTCAGAACTTCCAAACTGACACGAATATACAATATATTTATTGGTGTAATATACAAACACTTCACTGATTGTAACCTTGGGAATTACCTTGGGCTCCACACATCGGCTTTTAGGCAGCGCCTATATTACAACTGAGCAATTGAGGGTTAAGGGCCTTGCTCAGGGGCCCAACAGTGGCGGCTTGGTGGTACGGGGGATTGGACCCCCGACCTTCAGATCCGGAGTCTTCACCACTGAGCCACAATTTTCAACTGTTCATATAATCCATCCACATCTAAATGAATGTTTGAGATTCTTTTATATAAATCCACAGGAAGGAATAAAAGTGAACTGATGAGGAAACAGAAAACACATGAATGAAAATAAATCCGTTTCTTTTCCTCTGCTGATTTTGTGATGTAATGTACCACCATGAGAATGAAATGAACATAAATAAGATGCATCATGAATTGTAGACATGTTTAGAGACGTATATGCACATTTCATGCACAAAATATGGAGTACACACGATGGATAAACGAAGCCCCTAGATTACAACAACACCCCCCCACCCCCGCCAAAAAAATACACAGTAATTACAAATCAAAAGAAGTTAAGCTGTGATAATGATCAGCGTTCCAGCACTTTACGAACAACACAGTGGGATTTTTTGGTAATGTTCAGTCGGTTAGGGGTATGTGAGCTATGTGACCTGGCTACAATACAGTCATGTGTAGGATTATGCCGATTAAAAGTGAGTTATTGTTTTGGACTTTTAATATACATCTGACTCCATGGGAGACTTCAGGGGGCTTTTCTGTTCAGGAGATCAAAATGAAAAACCTTCTGCATTCCACCTTAAGCACCTCTGTTTTCAGAAACCTGAGAAAGTCATCTATTCAGCATTAAGGTATTATTTGGTGTAGGTTGGAGGGGGGGCACAGAGAAACAGAGAGTGGAGATAGAGGCCGAGAGAGAGCGAGCGAGAGAGAGAGAGACAGAGAGAGAGAGAGAGAGAGAGAGAGAGAGAGACAGAGAGAGAGAGAGAGAGAGAGAGAGAGAGAGAGAGAGAGAGAGAGAAAGAGAAAGAGAAACATTTTGCAGTATTCGGGTCAAGGGCATGGCAGTACCTGCTGCTCCAGGTATGTAGCGTTCTGGATAGAGGTCAGTGAGAAACAGGCTGTTGATCAGGGTGGATTTACCCAGTCCAGACTCTCCTACAAAACAAATTAGTTCAACAAATGTAATAAACTCATATATTAGAGATAAATAAATAAATATAATAAATAAATTTATTGTGGTGCTTGAAAGTTTGTGAGCCCTATGAAATATTTATGCATAAATATGACCTGAAATATCATCAGTTTCCCCAAGTCATAAACAAGTCCACGCACTTATAATATACACTCACTTCACTTTAATGAAGATTAATGGAGTGCATTCCTAAAAAAGTTCAGACGCAAAGCCCTGTGTAATGTTTCCATTCCTTCCCACAATCCCTAAAAGACATTTAGGGGTTAAAGACACAAAGGGATGAAGTGATGAAGCACTTTGGAGGTTGTCTTGTTCCATTCTTGTGTACAGCAGTACAGGGTAACCATCACATCTTTTTTTTTTTTTTTCGTTTCAAAATTCACCATACATTCTCTATTAGGGAAAAAAGTCAGGACTGCAGACAGGTCAGTCCAGCACCCGTACCCCCATCTACCACAGCCACGCTTTTGTACAGTGAGCAGAATGTGGTTTTGAGTTATATGCATGGGCATCCCTGCAAAAGATTTTGCTCCAAATTCTGAATCAAAGTTGTCATTACAGAAGTGTAAGTTACCTTCTCCAAGAGCACTGACACAACCGCATGACAGACCCTGACTTTTCTTCCCGTCAACAGTCTGGACGACCATTTCCATCTTTGGTCCAGAGTACACCGTGTCCATTTCTTCCAGAAAACACTGAAAACACTGACCCGCCCGACCCTTATCCCATGTGTTTCTATCCACTATGGATAAATGACTGTTCTCAATGCAGTCCTATCTGAGGGATCTTAGATCACAGCTGTGCAGCTTAGGCTTGTACCCTTGCCCTTCACACACCCAAATTTCTTCAGACTCTCTGAATCATTAGGATGTAAAGACTGAAATATCTAAATCCCTTCCTAACTTTATCTTTGAGTTATTTATTCACACATTTGTGGACAAACTGAAGATCCTCACCACGCCTCGGTTTCTCGAAGACGATTCGTTTCCTGGATACTGCATTTGTACCAGAGCACCAGGAGGTAATCTATGCCAAAATAACTTGAGGTAACAGTGCTAAGCACTGAATCCCTGTGCCACCCGACCCAGGTCAGGGCCGTAGTCAAATATACAGTCGACAGTTCATAAAGATGCAAGTGGCAACCTCAGGCATCACGGAGGGGGCCCGTGCTTGTACCAAACCAAAAACAATCACCTGAATGATACCAAAAATTGGCATCACCTGTTTCAAACCACCTCATTATTTAATTGCCCTGCCATAACTTTTTCTGCAGCATGTTGCCGATCTAAAATGCAGGAATGGACGTACGAGGGTACTTCAAAAAGTTATCGGCCTCACCTAGAACATGTCGCAGGAGAAAGATTTTTTTATTTTTCAACATAGTTTCCTTTCATTTCAATGCACTTGGTCCAGTGATGTTCAAGCTTCACTGTCGCTCTGCAGGTGGTCAACTCTTAATCCTCCACATACACCTCAACAGCATGGAGGACTTCATCATCACTCTGAAAATGGCGACCACACAAGTAGGATTTGAGAAGGTTTTCAGAGGGATTATAAAGCCACATTTGGCAGCTTGTGCCATTGTTACTGGTGCTCTGTGGATAAAAAACATTGTCCCGGAGCTGCATGGCACTTTTCCAAACACAAATTTCAAAGCTTTTCTCTCCTTTTTTTCTTGAAACATTTGTGTTTTTGTGGACAGTGATATTATACAGTCATGTCCCAAAATAAGTTATGCCACCTGCTCCCAGGTGAAGCTAAGAACCTCTCTCAAACATTATACATTACCAAAATGAAACAAACTAATCCAAGTATATCATGGCATGAACAAATAAGATTTATGAAGACATCAGAAAGAGTTGATGAAGCTATTCAGGCTGGAAAAGGTTACAAAAGCACATGTAACCTTAACTGTACAACATGAAGGTGTTAGTACCTAAGGTACAGAACCCGTTTTGCTGCTTCTGGGCCAGGACAGCTTCCCATCACTAATGAAACAACCTGGACAAGCTTTTTTTCCCTTTCTTGTAAGTGGAGTCAAAGGTCAAGGTCACAGTGACTTAATGTTGGTATGTACAAGTATGCCTAGGTCTGTATAAGCGAGAGTAAACATAGGAACTACGGCTCGGACAAGGTTTTTTTTTTTTTTTTTTTTAATGGGTAAGGTCAAAGGTCAAGGTCACAGTGACATAACTGTGATACACAGCATTCCTCCCTACAACACTACACATGTTTGTTTCTAACAAACTGGAAGTTAAAGGCAGGACAAGGATGGTGCCACACAGACACACTCATGACCGAATATAATATTTTGTCACTTCTCCCTTTAGGTCTTCAGGTCATATTTATGCAGAAATACAGAAAGTTAACTTATGTGCGAGTGTGTGTGAGAGTGTGTGTGTGTGTGTCTTTAACTCACCTACCACCATCAGTGTAAACTCAAAGCCTTTCTTCACAGACTTCCTATGTACCTGGTTAGGGAGGTTAGCAAAGCCCACATATCCAGCAGCCTCAGGGAACTTAAACAAACAAACAAACAAAAACATTTTGGCAATCTTGCAGAGATGTGCCTAAAATTACTCATTTATTGTGAGTGTTGGTCTCTCGTACCCTACCTTGCTTTTTTCTCCAGACTGTGACATTCCTGCAGTGACTTGGCAAAAAAACTGAGGCAGAAAGAAAAGAGAATTCAGCTGCAGATGAACTCAAACATGCTTTAGGATTATAACACTGTAAAATACAGCACAATACACCTTCAAGGTTCAAATTCATGCACAGGATGAACAGCCCAATTTTCCCTGAAACATCTGGTTTTTTCACCTCTGGTACACTTATTCACTGACCACCTGACTTTTAACCACACACACACACACACACACACACACACACACAAATGGAGAAATGGGCTGCCACACATTGCAGTGCCCAGAGAGCA
>JAOUQZ010000030.1:781830-797598 GCA_028564935.1 Neosilurus hyrtlii
CACACACACACACACACACACACACACACACACACACACACACACACACACACACACACACACACACACACAGAGAGCAAGCATGACTGTGATGATATGGAGGCCCAGGATGATGTGGGGAGTGTACAAGTCCATGAGCAGAAGGAGAGAACAATTCTTTTCATCTTTCCAAAACATACAGCCCTCCTAATCCAAACAAACCAAGGCTAAGGAAGAGTTCCATAAAATCTGATGTCAACAGTTTGTTTTTGTAGCATGTGGTCTTCTGAAATCTACACCATGTGCTGGTTTGTACCATAACAGACCAACACAACGAGAAGACTTAAAAGAACCAGCTTCAAATGTGAATCCTAGTAAACAGCCTGAGAAATTTCAGGTTCAGGAACAGATTGGAGAGACAAATATCATGTGATAAGGAGGGTGTGAGGTTTATATGATCAATAATTATCTTGTGATTTCATTGTGCGTGTGTGTGTATACACACACACACACACACACACACACACACACACACACACACAGCAGAATACACAGTGAAGACACTAAAAAGATATTCAACAGTAGGAAGTGTTTTCTTCTCTCTCTCTCTCTCTCTCTCTCTCACACACACACACACACACACACACACACACACACACACACACACACAAAGGGAGGTCATGTTATTGCTTGCTCCCAGCAGTGAAAACAATAAAGTGGATTTAGATTAATGAAGTGGCTCTTTTATTAACCCGGTAATCACGCTTATATTATATATATAAAACGTATTTATTCAAACGTGTGCATATCATACTGATCTTTTTATTAGAGATCATGTCTATATGGACATCAACATGTAACCTCGTCTTTGCGAAAGTCTGAATGTAAAAAATAAATAAATAAATAAATAAATAAATGGTGACACACACACACACACAGTGTTGGAAACCTCAAAAGATTTGCTATTCAGTCATTAAGATTAAAAGGGCTGTGACACCAAATTCCTTGTGAAAATTTACTTTGAACAAACCATGGAAACACGTGAGCTACACGTTACAATAATCTTATTAAGGGATTTCATAAACTGGTGTCACAAGCACAAAGAACAGGCATAAATGTCCTATATCAGCTGAAAACATTACATTAAAAGTAACCCAGGTCCCCATTATATCAACCGCTTATCCACCAAGAGCGCAGCAGGAACTGGAGCCAATCCCAGCTGACTCTGGGTCAGAGGCGGGGTACACCCTGAACACATGGCTAACACCGAGACAAACAACAATTCACACTCATACTCACATCTATGGGCAATTTCCTCCCTGTGGGAGGAAACCAGAGCAACAGGAGGTAATCCATGCAAGCGCAGATGCCACAAAAATGCCCTTAATTTGACCTCACTGTGAATGCTGTGAGGAAACACCGCTAAGCACCGAGTCACCGTGCCACCTGACACAGGTCAGGGCCGTAGCCAAACATACAGCCCGCAGTTCATAAAGATGCAACTTCAGGCATCAGAGAGGGGGTTAGTGCCTACTGTCACCCCTGCCTGGTTGTGGGTGTTCACATGGTAGGGAGGTAAAACTTGACTGGTGGGAAATCACTATGACTACATTAGAAGAGAAAAATCAGTGGGAGTTATAGGGATTATAGATAATATTACAGAATTACTCTAGACTGAATAAACAATGTTAGTGCTCGCGGAACTAGAGGAAGCTAGCATTAGCAGCACTAACGGTTTCATAAAAAAAAAAAACCTGTCTAATTCTTGAAATATGAGTCACAACCACTTCAATTGTTTGTTTTTTTTTCTATGGTAATACACTCACTCACTGGCTGGACCGCTTATCCCTACTAGGATCACAGAGACGCTAATGCCTAACTTTGTCGACTCTGGGTGCAGGCAGGATACACCCCGAACAGCTTGCCAAACCATCACAGGGCAACAAACAACCATTCACACTTACACTCACATCTAGTGGCAATTTGGAACAGCCAGTTACTTTAATGTGCGTCTTTGGAATGTGGGAGGAAACCAGAACACCCAGAGAAAACCTACCCAAGTACAGGGAAAACATACAAACTCCACACAGAAATGTCCGAGCCTGGGACTCGAACCTAGAACCTTCTTGCTGTGGGGTGGATAGGTTAACCACTGCAACACCCTGTCACCCACGGTAATACAGCAATGACCAAAGTTTCATTCTTATTTAAAACGTCCCCCTTCTGGCAGCTTCAGGAGGCGATATCCCAGTCTTATCACATTTCTCAGCTTTTTTGTTTTTTTGCCGCAGTAGTGCACAAGTACACTGGTACAAACATCATGAGATTCAACCAGAGAATATTGAGACCCACTGTATTTTTCCCTCAAATTTTAATGTTGCCTGACAATATCGGCACTCAGCACTATCTCTGTTTTCCCAGAGAAAACACTGCATACTTGGAATCTTTGAGGTTACTTATCACCATAAGGATTCTGCCCAGAAAAGCACTACAGAGCAGACAAACAACAGGGGAAAAGTTGTACATGGGCCATTTCATCTATTAGAATAATGTGCTCAAACCACACAAAGGCAAGGTCATGTGTTCCATCATGAGTAGCTTGAACCTTAGCTAACTGAGCTTCTTTCTAAAGACTCGGTAAACAGTTATAAAACTACAAATGGGAATTAAACCCAAACATTATGGAGGCTTGCATCTATAGTATATGTCCGTAACCATCAAAACTCACTATTGTTATTACAACCTTCTTCGTAAAAAAAAAAAAAAGAAGATCTGAGTAATAAATCCTTGCATAGGGGGCACCACTGTACTGCAAAAGTGGGGTGGGGGTGACGGTGAATAAACAGTTCTTCAAGTCCTGAGCATTAAATGAGCCACCAGGATGGGTGGAGATAGAAGTAAAAACCTGACAAAGGGAGGAAACTCAGCATTTGGGGATTTCCAGACTCCTGGCCGTTACTGACCGTGTTGGATTTGCATCCAAGTATTAAAGATAATGCTTGTATTATTAATTATGTCAGTTTGCCCAATTACTTTTGAGCCTGTGAACATAGCTGAAATGTGATTCGTTTGTTAAACACCTTGAACCGAAGCTGGACTTTTAGACTACATTTATACCGTGATTGTTTCCACTGGCCAGGTGTACAGTAAGGAAATACAGAAAACTGTGTCTGTCACTGTCCAAACACTTTCACCCAAACGTGGGGCAGTAGTGGTTAGGTCTTAACCACAAGTCCACCCTGTCCACCCAGCAGTATAAATGGGTACCAGTAAAAATACTGGGAGGGTAACCTGAAGTGGACCAGCGTCCCATCCTGGAGGAGATGAACTCCGGCTGTGATGAGCCGGAAGACGTGTGTGTAACAGACTTACCTTGAAATCCCTAAAATGTATAGAAAGAACTAAAATGAAACGATATCTGAAAACACTTCCCAGCAGAATGAACGAATAAAGATGTTTCCCCATCGGTAAGCTTTGGGGTTTTTTTGTAAGTTTATTGTTTGTTTATTTGGTGTAATTCAAAGTTTTTCTCTCTTTCTCTTTTCGAGTGCTGCTCCTACACTGTGGCTTCATGATTGTTTAGAAATTTGCACTATGTTCAATTAAAACTTGGAAAATAAGCAAATAAATGAACAAACCTATCTAAGCACTTAATGGACCTGACTGATGTCATGATGAACATCTGGAACATCCAGAAGTTGAATAAGTTTCCAAGCTGCCCCTCTAAGACCCCCCGGGCCCAGTGGTGATGCACATTAGGAGCAGGGTGTGGAGGCAGCCTGCAGGAGAAGCCTGTGCTGGGAGACTCCTCCGGGCCTTCACGGTCCTGGTCACGACGCTCTCCACGCCGCCCTGAGCGCCCACACCCTGCTCCTCTGGGGCTGCTCCTAGCACTGAACCCGCTGAAAAGTGTGACATAAACGCTCTGTGGTACACAAGGACTCCGTGAACATCTCTGAATGTAAGAAAAGTTGATGTATGGAGTTTGTTTATGGAGATTTATAAACTGTTTGATCTGTTCGCCGTAACTTTGAACTTCCGCACGCGACACAACAGGCTACAATGTTTCGGCTGTGCGCCCAGGCAGCGCGCGCACCACACCTCCCTTCATTTCACCGCAGACTGAGCGCTTACCTCGGTGTAACCGTCTGAGAAAAACACAAACGCAGACTTCTCTTCTCCTCCTGTATATTCTCACTTTTCCCAGTGCTGTCCAGAGGATCCGGAAACCGCTGCAATTCCGGCCCGTCCCTCCCACACCGCCGTTCAGTCTCCGACACCAGACTTAGCGAGCAACAGCCGACATTACGGCTCCTAAAGGCGCCGCGCAGAAACACCGAACAGGGCGACTTAGAGCCAAGATGGCGGAACACGCGCACGGTTTCCGCGCGGGCAGTTCTGTCGCCCGGGTCATTCTCAGTGTTCACAGATGACATGTTTTGTGTAATGAATGTGGTTATGAAACTACTACAACACGAATCTTAATTTGAGCAATACACAGTCTCAAAAAGGGAATGTGGACACCCTAAAATTCTGAACAAAACTTAAGTAGTACATTGAATACAAGAGTAAAGTCCTCATAGCAGGCCAGGTGGAGAACCACCCCACCTCCCTACAGGTCCTGGCCCACCCTGACCCCATCCCACACAGGTCCTGGCCCTGGCCCACCCTGACCCCACCCCCACAGGTCCTGGCCCCACCCCCCACAGGTCCTGGCCCACCCTGACCCCACCTTCCTACAGGTCCTGGCCTACCCTGACCCCACCTCCCCACAGGTCCTGGCCCACCCTGACCCCACCTCCCTACAGGTCCTGGCCCACCCTGACCCCACCCCCCATAGGTCCTGGCCCACCCTGACCCCACCTCCCTACAGGCCACCAGATAAATGAATCAATCTAATATTATGACATTTGTTCCACGATAAATGCTGACCAATCATTGCCTCGCAGTCAAAGTCAAAATATCCAATGAAATGCTCCCATTTCTCCGCGCTCTTGCATGACTCTGCTGCTGATGCAGGAGAAACTACTCCGAGTTTGCTGGAGAATGGAAGACAAAAAACAAAATGAATCAAAATAAATCAATGCTGAGGTCCTGTTGTGATGTGATGGAGCTTGTGTGTGTGTGTGTGTGTGTGTGTGTGTGTGTGTGTGTGTGTGTGTGTGAGGGTCCATGGCGTTGGAACCCTGAAGATTTTTTTTTATTTTGCTATACTGTATTAATCCCACAAGGTAAATAATTTTCTCTGCATTTAACCCACCCGAAGTGAGCAGACACACACACACACACAAACACACACACTTGGAGCAATGGGCTGCCACACACAATGGGGTACCAGAGAGCAGTTGGGGGTTCAGTGCTTTGCTCAAGGGCACTTCAGCCAGGTGCAGCTCACTCCCCCACCACCACACATTTTCCCTGCTGGTTTGCGAATTGAACCAGCGACTTTTCAGTCCCAAAGCCGCTTCTTTAACCATTAAGCTACAGCTACCTTCACATTTTGCTCACTTTTCAGATTACCAACCCTCGCTTTAATGTTGTAACTGCAAAGAGGAGACTATGTAGAAAAGCCCATTTATTTCATATTATTTTCCCTAAAACAACAGCAAGAACAAAATGAAAAAAGCCCCACCATCAAATTTGTTTAGCATTTATCTTTTATATATTTTAAACACAATATTGATTTGTTTGTAGTTTTATTATTCCCACTGTTTATGTTGTTTGTTTAACTTGGACAAATAGAGTGCTTCTGAATATAGAGTAACTTTAATTCAGTAGCACTGATCAGATGATGTCGGCTGGTGGTACACAACAACATTAATAACATGATCAACTCCAAACTACAATGCAAGACTATAACACTTGATAATATAGTCCCCATTGAAGGTTCTGGAACAGCAAGACCAATTGTTTTGATTTACACAAAAGACATTTGGGTCTGACATCAACTCAGTGTGAGACTGTAGATCTGAGTTTCAGTTTCCATTTTCTGATATTCCTACTTTAGATCTGGCTTCCCCTGCTTCCTCCAGTTTTCTAAATACATGCACATTAGTTCAACTGGTTGCTATAAACTGTAGATTCATTCATTCATGCAGCCTGTCTCAGCCGACTCTGGGCAAAGGTAGGTCCTGTACTAGATGAGAAGTCTATTACAGGACCAACACACACACACAACCATTCACTTTCAAACCAGAATACCCAGAGGAAAACCCACACATACAGGGGGGGACATGTAAACTTCACACAGAAACACCCTCACCAAGTCTGGGACTCAAACACCTGAGCTTCTTGCTGTGAGGTGAACGTGCTAACCACTACACCGCCATGTCGCCACATTACCCATACAGTGCTATGACAAAGTCTTTCTGTCTTCCCCTTTCTGATTTCCTTTAATTTTGTTTATTAATAATTAATATTAAAAATAAATATTTCTGATCGCCACACAAATTTAGTAGAAAACAAAAGACAACCCTGATTAACAAAGTACACTGTATTCAAATAATCCTGTGATTTATAAAAGGGCAAAAACTCACCAACACCTGTACATCACCCACATGAAAAAGTAACTGTCCCTTTCTCAGTCTAACAAACTTAAAGCCTGGTTAAATGAGACTGATAAATTTTTTGACTGATCTGTTTTTTTTTTTTTTATGACTAATTGCTGCTGCCCTGTTGAATCTAGAATAGAGGCGTGCATGTGAGTGTAAATGTTATTTGTATTGTTGCTGTACCACTCCTCTCACCTGAAGTTAGCTGGGCATGGCTCCAGCTTCTCCTGTGATCCTGGTGGATATGTGGTACAGGTAATGGATGGATGGAAGAAAAGGTTAATTCAAACTCCTGCTAGGAAAAACTTCCACTTCTGACATCTGCAATCAAGCCATAATTCGGATTTCAGGTATCCCAAAAGAAAATCAATCAATCAATCAATCAATCAATCAATCACTTCATTAATTAATTAATGGGGGGTTTCCGGATAGTTGACATATTTCTCGAATGACTTAATCTTTTTAGGGTCATGGGGAGGCTGGCGTCAAAACACACACAATCATTCACAATTACATACAAACCTAGAGGCAATTTGGAAAAGCTAGTTAGCCTAATATTCATGTTTTTGGATTGTGGGAGTAGACCAGAGTACCCACACAAGCACAGGGAGAACATGCAAACTCCACATATGAACACCCTCACCGAGCCAAGGACTCAAACTCAGGATCCATCTTTGTACAAACCTACATAAATGCTTCTCTGTATGGTGAGTAATTTAAACCGAAGTCAAACTCCGTGAGATGGACGCGCTAAAGACTACACCATAACACCGCTCTTTAAATATTGTTGACTTATAGATATATTGGACTAGAATCGTTTCTGGGTGACAATGTATGTCTCACTCTCTTGCTATTGGACACTCTGTGACATGCTCATTTGTCACACTCAGATGGACACATAAATGCTGGAAATGGCCGACAGCAAGAACTAGCCAATGGGCTACTGCCATAGTCCGAGAGTTCACTGAATTGAATAACTATGAATATGGCATGTTACCATGTAAGGACAGTGTGTTGTAGGAGTTTTATTACTTTCTGATGATGTGAAGAGTGTTTTTTAACAGCTGGAAATTACTGCCGAGCACTTTCTAGCGATAACAGATGCCGATGTTGTCACATAGCTACATAAAAGCACTGCTCAAAATAGCCACATTTTAATACTTCAGTTATTATCCTTTTTCAGGAGACACTAAGATGAAACTTTACGTTTACACATAGCAGCCATCTAAAGAATTCCATTCATAAAATCAGCTTTATTAACAAGACAACAATGTTTTGGTGTTACCCTACCACTAACTGCTCATGAGCAGGAATAGTGAACAGTACTTTATCCACTCAGTAATCTAATAGATAAATCACAGATACTCATTTTGGTGTAAACCGAATAAGTACATCTCTATGACTTTGCTATTTCTCTTTCACACTCTAAACTCTCTCAGTAGAAAGCACTAAATCACAACTCATCACCATCTTGGCTTCCCTGTTTGAACACAAATCATGCCTAATGTGCAGGTAATCTTAGAAGTTTTTAGCAGAACAAAATCATTCCTGTAACACAACATAAGTCAACTGACTTTTTATGGTGTTCGGCTGTAATTTCGGACAGGAACAGGAAATCCCAATAAGAGTTGATTGAATGCTCCCTGCTGCTCAGTCTTGTGCTGATGGGTCAGTGAAAGTGAGTTCGACGCATGAGTGAGATTTGATAATGGAAGTGTGCAGTTTCTAGTCCCTCTCTCAATACTACTCCCAGATTCTTCCTCATTTATTCATTCATTTATTTTCTGAACCGCTTAATCCTAATGAGGGTCGCAGGGAGGCTGGCGCCCATCTCAGCTGACTCTGGGCGATGGCAGAGAACACCCTGGACAGCTCACCAGGCCATCGCAGGGCAGAAACACGCTGACGGCAATGTAGCCTACTCCCAGATTCTTCCTTTCAGTGTAATTTGACCAGATAAGAGAAACACACTGGAGGAAGAGAGATAATATTTACTTATTTATTCAGGAATGGTGGCTCACTTCAGTTATGAGTAGTACCAATTGGACTGTAGATATCTGAATAGCAAATGTTGTGGGGCCGGTGGCATAGTGGTTAGGCTTCTGGGCTCACCATCGAGAGATCATGGGTTCAAATCCCCGTTGGACCCCCACTGTGCTACGACCCCTGGGTGAGGTCTTAACCTCAAGTGTGCCTCTGTCCACCTAGCAGTATAAATGGAAACCAGTAAAAATACTGGGAAGGTAACCTGTGATGGACTAGTGTCCCGTCCAGGAGGAGTTGAACTCCTAGCTTCACGCTACAAAAACCAGGGATAAGTACCAGCCTGATGAGCCGCTAGGCTCGGGTGTAAAAGCCCAACAGACTTACCTTATGAATGGCAAACGTAATGTTATCCTTCTTAGAATAAATGATGTTGTAGATATCTGAATCGTGGCTTGGAAGAATATCACTATGATCTTTTGGCTATTAAATGGTAAAACAAACACTCATGGGTGGTACGGTGGTGCGTAGTGGTTAGCCTGTCTGCCTCACACCAAGAAGGTCCTGGGTTTGAGTCCCAGGCTCAGCGAAGATTTGCATGTTCTTCCCGGGCTTGTATGGGATTTCTCCGGGTACTCCGGTCTCCTCCTACAGTCCAGACATGCACATCAGGCTGACTGGCTTTTCAAAATAGCCCTTAGTTGTCAATGTGAGTGTGAATAGTTGCGTGTGTGTTGACGCTTTGATGGACGGACAAGATGTTCAGGGTGTACCCCACCTTCGACCAGTGTCGGCTGAGACATGTTCCATCCTCCCCACAACCCTTACAGCAGAGTTAAGCGGTTCGGCAAATGAGTAATGTGTGATGATTGACTAATGCTTATACTTTTAAATTTAAACATTTACTGAACTGCTTTATTCTTTTCTCAGGACATGGTCTCACAATCTCAATGAAAGATGATGAAGAAAGTGTGTGTTCAGAATCTGACGGTGAAGAGTCCAGTTTAGTGGATGAGACTGATATAATCAAGGTCCCTTTTAAATCGATGATGAGAAATGAACCTGCACTTTACATTCACTGTCGGCTGTATGAAACAGACAATACTGAGGATGTTCCAAGTGCAATATACTCATGAAACTGAGTAAATGAAGATTTCAAAGGGTTAAATATTTATATTGTTTCATTATCTGAGTCGCTTTAACCTTTATTAGGGTAATGGGAAGGCTGGGGGAAGGCGAGGTACACCTTAAACAGCTCACCAGACCGTCACAGGGTCAACACACACCCACACACACACAAGCACGGGGAAAACATGCACACCCCTCACTCCTCACTGGATATGAGGGATAAATATTCATACATTTTAAAAGTTATAAGAATTATAAAAAATTTCCTGGTTAAAAAAAAACAAACAACAATGTTCCAGCTCACAGGCTTAGTATCTCTTATTCACCTGTTCTACATCTCGTTTTGGTTCTGTATCTGTTTACAGTAACAATAACGAGACAGTGTGACCAGAGGAACGATCTTGTGTACGTGTGATAACTTGGCAGCGCAACAGCGATTGGTAGAAAGTGTAAAAGTCTGATATCAAGTGTTGAGAAACAGAAGAAAGGAAACGATTTCAAGAGAAATAAAAAAGATGGTGATGTTATTAATATCATGCCAGCTGACGCAGGGGTCACTAACACTGGAGGTAACTAATGGGCTGAGAAAGACACTGTGGATCCGATTCCATTTTATTACCCAGAGATACCCCACAGTATTTCATCTTTATTTAATCTACCTGGAACTGAATAGGAACTTTAAATTTCATTTTTCCATATCATGGTTAAGTGTTTTCCTATATATAAAAAAGAAATGTGTTTTATTTTAAATCTTATGTTGTGCTTTTTTCAGATAATCAGAAAAACTCATTTTTGAAAAGTTGACCCATGTGACTGGAGGGTCTTACTGAAGAATTAGAACAAGACTTCACTAAAAAAAAAAAGCAACTTTAGATACTCTGTAAAGGTCTCAGTGACTTGATCCTATGTTTTTGTTTTTAAATAGCAGGACTGCATGACGTCATAGCCGGAGCTGTAATCTCTGTTGAGTCTGTCTGGTGAAAACAGTTCCTCTGAAGACCCGACACTCAGGGGCTGATTTTTATAAACTTGAAATCCTAAGAGGTTTTATTAGAACTGGGTGAGCAGGACTGTGTACCGTGAAGCAGATATTATTATATGTAGCTACAGGTTTTCTTTAACTCGGTGTGTTTCTCCTCTTCCTCCTCTTCCTCCCGTCTGACTGTCCTACTGGCCAGTTTCGTCCGTCTCCTATTGGTCACGGGTAGATGAGGTGCTGTGTGATTGGACCAAAGTTTGGCTTTTCTGCTTGAACACCCTTGTAGCGGCTCACCCCCCGTCCCGTCCTCCAGTGCACCATCTGTCCGCGACCAGTCCTCTCCGCTCTCCTGGCTCGTGCGCTCAGAGGCCGTTATTCAGAGCTCCGTGCATTACGTCATGGTGTTCACCTGAAAGAAACATCTGCGTCTTTGATCGTCTGCGTCTAACATCTGGAAGGAGGACCGGCTCTTTTACGCTTTAAGAAGCGGACTATTCGTTGGCCCCGAACAGTGATAACCAGGAGGATACTGTAGAGAGGGATGGCGTCGGCGGGTCTGGAGCTGCTCGGTCTGACTCTGGCGGTGATCGGCACGCTGCTGGAGATGATCGCGTGCGGTCTGCCCACGTGGAAAGTGGCGGCTCACATCGAGGCCAACATCGTGGTGTCGCAGACCATCTGGGACGGTCTGTGGATGTCGTGCGCGGTGCAGAGCACGGGCCAGATGCAGTGTAAGGTGCACGACTCGATGCTGGCGCTCACCACCGACCTGCAGGTGGCCCGCGCGCTCACGGTGGTGTCGTCCGTGCTGGGGGTGCTGGCGATGCTGGCCGCGATCGCCGGAGCGCAGTGCACCAACTGCATCCGCGCCGAGCTCGTGAAGGTGAGACTGGTGAATTTCGGGGGGGTGCTGTACATCGTCAGCGGCTTGCTCGTGCTCGTGCCGCTTTGCTGGATGGCCAACACAATCATCTCCGATTTTTACAATCCGCACGTGCCCACAGCCCAGAAGCGCGAGATGGGCGCGGCGCTGTACATCGGCTGGGCGGCCGCGGCGCTGCTGCTGCTGGGCGGCTCGGTGCTCTGCTGCTCGTGTCCGCCGCCGGCAGCGACCAGCGCGGGATACTCGGTTAATTACGCGCCTACAAAAAAAGCAGCGACCAACGGAGACTACGACAAGCGGAACTACGTGTGATTCTGCACCTGGAGGCGCTCATGAAGCCGAGGCTACCGCGGACTGCGACCCTTCTCTCCGTGCGACCCGCAACAGGTGGGCGCCCGACACTCCGAAAGCAGTCCCACCAACCGGTCCCACCAACCAGACCAACCAACCAGACTCACCAACCAGTCCCACCGACCGGTCCCACCGACCAGACCCACCGATCAGACCCACCAACCGGTCCCACCGACCAGACCCACCGACCAGACCCACCAGCCAGTCCCACCGACTGGTCCCACCGACCAGACCCACCAACCGGTTCCACCGACCAGACCCACCGACCAGACCCACCAACCAGACCCACCAACCGGTCCCACCGACCAGACCCACCAACCGGTCCCACCAACTGGTCCCACTGACCAGACTCATCGACCAGACCCACCAACCAGTCCCACCAACTGGTCCCACTGACCAGACCCACCAACCAGACCCACCAACTGGTCCCACCGACCGGTCCCACCAGTGTCCTTCAAACATACCGATTAGAAACCGGCTCGAACCCTTAACCACCCAAAGAGCTTCTTTTTCTTCTTCTTCTTTTTTATATATATATATGTATGTGTATAGGCTGATGGTATGTATTTCGGTACAGTAGAATATTGACATTCATAAAAACGTGGCAGAAGAGAGAGGGGGGGGTGGGGGGGTATCCAGCCATTGTCTCTAAAACTTTAAAATGATCTCAGGCCTAAATGTGATTCATTTTCATTTCCATTTGTACTAAAGAGCAATCCATGGTGTCTCGGATGACGTGGGGATGATTTTTTTGTTTTGTTTTGTTTTGTAGTCTATGTGTTTTTGCACCTGTCCATTTTTCTGTCCGAACCCAAATGTGGGTTGAATGACCTGGTTTTCCTGGTGATGAACTCTTTCTGTCTAATCCGGACTTTTCTGGACACTCGAAAATATTGAATATGCATTTTCAAGGGCTAAAAGGACAAAACTGCCTGTGTTTCATCCTAAAGAAATGAATAATACTTTCACTGTTTTAGTTTGCCAAAACTTTAATAAAACATGATTATTCTGTGAGGTTCCGATGCAGAGACTTTTCTTAAACACATCTGTCTGAGACACTGTTGAGGGTTTTTACAGTAAGGCTGTAATTAAAAGAGCAGGTGTTTGAAATGACTGGCCAGAACAGAGAGCCCTGTAGTATGAACATAGTGTTTTGGGTATACCTTGTTTGTGCCTTGTAATGATGTAGAGCCTTATTTTATTTGTATTTTTAACTAATGCAACACCAATACCAAAAGTTGTCCTCAATAATCTCTTTCTGGTTTTTTTTTTTACTTTCGTTGTTTGTTTTAAATGTTTTGAACTGCAATGTTTTTAATAAACAGTTATGAAATGTCTCTTGTGTCTCCTTATTGTGTTACTCTGCCTTTCCAAATGTTCTCTACTTATTAAGTGTTTCTGGAAAAGTCTTTCACTCCTTTAGACAATCCCATTGTTTTCTGAGAATCACATCCCCCACTCCCCGCCCCCCAACAACCAATTCACATTCTAATTTGCTTCATTCTCATGATAGGGAAGAAAACACACACAGTCTCTTTAGTTGCATATAATATTTCATTGTTTTTCATACTTAACAACATTCCATACAGTATGATATGATATATTTTATTATTATAACCTTGTTGTTACTTGTACGTTTACACACACCAGAACAGCTACTGGATTTATTATTTCCACTAGATTAAAGTGGAGTGAAAGGCAAACTGTAGTGTAAAAAGTTATGCTTACATTTATGTAAGATCAATTAAATAAATAATATACAATTAAATAGATAATATACATTTAATAACTCTTGATAAATATTGATAGCATAAAGTAATTTATGGCAAACATCTATAGAAATAATGAAAATATATATCTACTCATTCCATGTTGCCCTGTGATGGTTTGGCAAGCTGTGCAGGGTGTACCCCGCCTTCGCCACGTGCAGGCTGAGATAGGCTTCAGCCTCCCTGCGATTCAGAAAAAAGATGAAATTGTTTGGCAAGTGAGTGAGTGAAGGAGTGAGTGTGTATACATCTACATTAACATATTAATTGTATCATGCAAACTACGTTTCAAAATCAAATCGAAGCAAACTAACTTTGTGTAAATGATTCAGAATAGAACAGTAAAGTATAGGTAGCAGTCATAATATTCATTCATTTGCTTTCATTTTCCAAACTTCTTTATCGCTTGTAAGGGTCACAGGGAGGCCAAAGCCCATCCCAGCCAACTCCGGGCAAAGTTGGGATACACCCTGAACACCTCCCTGACAAAAACTTGATTTCCACATTAGCTTGATAGCGTCTGAGTAAAAATAAAGAAAAGTGGACACCAAACATATAACCGGACTAATCTCATTCGAGATATATTTCTGTTCGTTCAAAGTTTGTGTTGATTTAATCTTTGACTCCAGCACTATTCTCTTATTTCCTGTAGATGAACGCATGAGTAAATACAGTAATGATATAAGTGGAAAGCAGAACAGTGTGATTAACAAATACAGTACAAACAGAGAGATCTCCTCTTTGCCAAAACACTTGCAGTGTTTTATAGTGGCGCAGACAGTTCTTACATCACCCCACCTCTCCACTGTAGTCTCAGGGACACACAGTGGAGCCTATCTGAAAGTTCCAGACATGTAAGGAGCTTTTTCACACTCCATTGTGCAATTGTTAGTTCCAGTCACCCTGTTGCAGTTGACAAAGTTATGAAGCAGAGTAAGGTGTGTGTGTGTGTGTGTGTGTGTTAGGTTGGGTATAGTAAGGGGAGGGGATGAGTATTTTTAAGGACCCTCATTCCACAACGAACAGCGAGGCACATGGGGGCAGGCACAAAATCATTAAAGAACCTTCGTCATGGCAACCACAAAGAGCCTGTAGATGTTGCCTGGTGACGGTTCCCTGTAATGTGGTCATACGGACGAAGACAATGAGGACCCCGACGGCTTGCATTCCAAAACACAGAGGAAGAGAGAAACAGAGACAGAGAGAGTGGGTGATGGACAGATCCAGACAGTGGGGGAGGGAAAAGATGTGGGAGGAGATGTGTGTACGTCCGTTAGTGTCAGATTAAAGTGCTGTGCAATCTGTTTCTTTACACGTCCATTACAAGTCTTCATTAATCCAAAATTAGACTGGAAAAAACCTCCAGAAGTATTCAAGTCTTTCACATGTAAACCAAACATGAAGAACTAGGGAACTTTGAGTATAAAAATCAAATCTAAATACATTTCTGTTAAAAAACGGTCCATGAAATTGTTGATTTTTTTTTTAACATCTGTAAACACGCATCTATTTCACACTGTTTAATACAGCGGCTTCCTCTATCTACACAAGTTACCTCTTTCAATCAAATCTCTCAGTCAAGAAAGTGAGAATTGGGTAATGTCCACCAGTCTCTGCGATCACCCTGATAAAACATTCCCCACTCTACCTTCAGATGTAAGATGTTGGAGGGTTTCGGTGCACGTTACACTTCTATAGGGTTAAAAGCTGGTCTTTGTCTAGACCATTCCTCAATCCTTTATTTCCTCTCTTTGAGCAATTCCTCTGTAGATTACTGGTTCAATCTTCAGACAGATGACCACAAATTATCTTCAAGCACTCTTTAGTATGAAATTATTTAAAAATGGGGGCAGTGGTGTCCCAGTGGTGGGATGCTGGATTACTGATCCCAAGGTCGGGGGGTCAAGCCCCACCATCACCGGGTTGTCACTGCTGTCCCCCCAGTGCAGTTAACTGGGTTATCAGCCGGCCATGTTTCTCACTGTCTGTGGTGAGAGGAAGGTAAAAGAACCATCGCTGATTTTCAAAAAGAGTAGCTGCATAGCCGTTAGCGTGTTTCTGCCATGCTATGGCCTGGTGAGCTGTCCAGGGTGTACTCTGCCCTCGCCCAGAGTCAGCTGAGATGGGCGCCAGCCTCCCCGCAAC
>JAOUQZ010000030.1:799012-810083 GCA_028564935.1 Neosilurus hyrtlii
ACACACACACACACACACACACACACACACACACACACACACACACACACACACACATGCTATTGTTATTAGAACCTTCTTAGTGAAAAAAGAATAATAAATCCTCGCACAGGGGGGTGCTATTGTTCTGCAAAAAGTGGGGAAGGAGTGACGTGGAAGCAACAGTTGCCGTGGAAACGTTGTGCACTACATGTTTTGGTATATACATGTGCATACATGACACCTGTGTGATGTGTGTAAATATAATGTTTATATATAATGTGGTGTTTTAGTGGTTAAGGTGATGGGTTACTGAAGCAAAGGTCAGCGGTTCAATCCCCACTGTCACCACTGTTGGGTCCTTGAGCAAGGCCCTTAACCCTCAATTACTCAGTCGTATGAAAATGATAACTATAAGTTGCTCTGGATAAGATTCATTCATTCATTCATCTTCTGAACCGCTTATTCCTAATTAGGGTCGCGGGGAGGCTGGCGCCCATCTCAGCCGACTCTGGACGAGGGCAGAGTGAACCCTGGACAGCTCGCCAGGCCATCGCAGGGCACTCTGGATAAGAGCGTCTGCTAAATGTAAAAGTGTTGAGTTTTTTTTAATTTAGAAGTTCACTGGTTTATATCTGATTTGTTAGTTTAATATATGTATACTGGAATATTGCTGGCATCCTGCCTTCTTGAAATTGATGTGTCTACAACATACATTCATGATTTTGCACTCTCGCAAGCAAGAAGCAAACTACAAACGGTTGCCTTTTTAAACAGTCTAATGCAAACTATCAAACACAGTTTAGCAGATTCGTATATGCAGTATATCAGATACTACGTAGATGTAAATAAAAACCACCTGATGATGAATATTCATTCATTCATTCATTTTCTAAGCTTCTTAATCCTAATTAGGGTCGCAAGGAGGCTGGTGTCCATCTCAGCCGACTCTGGGAGAAGGTGGGGTATACCCTGAACAGCTCGCCAGGCCATCACAGGGCCAATACACACACAACCATTCACACTCACTTTCACACCTAGGGGCAATTTGTAAAAGCCATTCAGCTTACTGTGCATGTTTTTGGACTGCGCAAGGAAACTGGAGTACCGGGAGGAAACCCACGCTAACATGAGAGAACATGCAAACTCCACATAGAAATGCCCCGAGTCCGGGAATCGAATCCAGGACCTTCTTGCTGTGAGGTGAACGTGCTATCCACTGTGCCACCGTGCTGCTCTGATGATGAATATTTCTTTATTTATGTTTTTTTTATTCTTTTTTCTTAATCTAACAGGGAAGTTTGGAACGATTTCCTTTAGCTCTCAAAAAGCCTTTGAAGAAGTGAGGACCAAACAAAATTTGGGACACTTCTCAAAAATGCACTTACTCTCCTGGGTAAAAGGGTAAAATATATTCCATTCCTCAATATGTATTAAGTACACACACACACACACACACACACACACACACACACACACACACACACAAACACACACACTTGTGAATTTCTTGTTTCATTGTCACACTTTCGCTTGTGGCCTTTGTCCCTCATGGGTTGGAAGTAATTTCCTTCTTCCCACAGCTGAGTATTTGTTATCTCGTCACCCAGATCACCGTGACAGCAATAGCTCCTTACAAGTAACCTCTCACCCCTGTTCACACCATACACACATCATCTTCTTCTGGACATTGTCCCTTAGCCCTAAACCTTATCTATATATTTTATTCATTCATTTATTTGCCGAACTGTTTAATCCTATAAGGGTCGCGGGGAGGCTGTTGCCTATCCCAGCCGACTCTGGGCAAAGGCGGGGTACACCCTGAACAGCTTGCAGGGCCACCACACATACAATAATTCACACTCACTTCTAGGGGCAATTTGGAACAGCCAGTTAGCCTAATGTGCATGTCTTTGGGCTGTGGGAGGAAACCAGAGAGAAAAATCATGCAAGCACAGGGAGAACATGCAAACTCCTTACAGACATGTCTGAGCTACCTATGCCATCGTGCCGCCGCCACTGAAAACTCTGAGCCCTAAACCTTAACTCTGTGCTTAATCCCAGCAGGGTCATGGGGTTAATAATATAATATCCCTGCAGTGAAGGTCTTTGGACCTTATTGAGCAAAAATTCCACCTGGAGCTGCTCTCTAAAGTTCCTTTCACACACCATAAAGAGTTGGTAATGTATGTGATGTGTCAGTGTGCAAAAGTGAATAAAGTGTGTAAAAGTGGATGACTTATGTGCTGCTTGAGAGCAATACTGTGCATATCCTGCAGGATCTGGTCCCCTTTGTCCATGTACTTTAGAGTGTGATGCACAGCTGTGTCACAGTGTAGGAGAGCAGGAACATTTCCTGCTGAGAGCTCTGAGTGCCAGGAAACAGGAAAGAAGTCATTGTGGAGGCTGAAAAGATAAATGAGTGTGTGTAGAGAAGGAGAGATATGTGTTGGAACAATGCTATATCACAAATTGCAGTTTATAAACATCAAATACACATCAACATAATGTTAACAGCAAACAACAATAAACTACAATAAATATTTGAAATCTGACCAATTATGAGCCAGTATGTGGGTTTACGTGTAATTTCATTTTTGCTAAAAGCAGTTTATGATCAGTACGGAAGCCTACAGAAAGTTTAGCTGCTCTGTAATATTTACTGTTTACTGCACACCCTTTGGACAGTGTGTTTGGTTCTACAAATGTCCCTTCAACACCGCCGCTGTTTGGTGGGGAAGGTCATGTACTCATCAGCGTCTGTTTGTTTGTTTGTTTCTCTGATTACGCAACAACTACAGAACTGATTTTTACCAAGTTTGGAGGGATGGTGTATGGGTCTGGCAAGAGCCCATAACATTTTGGAGCAGATCTGAATCATGACCCAGAACCAGGAATTTATCAAACACTTTTTAAGCAATAATAAAAGGATTTATACTTAATGTTTAGACACTTCTTCACAGCTACTGTTTTTGTAATTACTCTGTTTTCATTAGATTCAGCTTTAGTGTTTCCTGATGCCTCCATCCACCCACCTCCCCATCTTTTCCCTTAATCTCTCATGTCTCATGGGGTGGAGTGATGCTGAGGTGGGGAGACATTAGGTTGGGACAACTGATGTAAGATGATGTTAAGATGTTTGGCATGTGCGTGGGCTTCCAAAGGTACTGGTGGTGCATCGTGTCAAACTGAGGCTATGGTCTCTGTGTGAACTCATCTTTAATGTGTGTTGGAACTAGCACCTTCTGGAGGCGGCTGGAGTGCTCTCATGTGCAATCACTGGGAAGGTAGCTAGCTGGGCAAAGCTAACAATTGTCTTGCATGGGTTTCCTCCCACAGTCCAAAAACATGCTCATTAAGCTAATTGGCTTTTCCAAATTGCCCCTAGGTGTGGATGTAAGTATGAAAAGTTGTGTGTTTCCTGTTCAGGGTGTACCCCGCCTTTCCCCCCAGTGTTGGCTGAGATAGGCTGCAGCCTCACTGTGACCCTAGTGGGAGTATGCAAATTAGTGAGATGTGTGAAAGTGTAACTACAATGTGCAGTCGATGGCACAGACAATAGCAAGTAATGAAACATTTTCACATTCCGGAGAGATATTGAGTAATGGTATACACACATCACTGAGATTAACTGTTGACATAATTGTGATAATTATGGTCAGATACAGGGCATCGGGGCTTTCTGACCATTCTGGGGCTAAGTAAAATGATGAGCAAAATGATTTGAGAGGAATTATTAATTAATTATTAATATATAATATAAGTTCACTAGTTTATATCTGATTTGTTAGTTTAATACCTTATATAATCCCTCTTGTGGGTTCTGGATCTACCCTGGGGCATCCTCTCAGTCGGACGTGCCTCGAACACCTCTAAAGGAAGGCAACCAGGAGGCATTCTATTCAGATGCCCAAACCACCTCAAGTGACTTCTTTCAATGCGGAAGTTTAATATCTGTATACTGCTATTGTTGTGGCATCTAAGAGTGAAACAAACTACAAATGTCTTTTTCAAACAGGCTAATGTAAACTATCAAATTTTGGCAGATTGTGATTTCATTCATTCATTTTCTCATTTGCTTTCAATATCTAAAACTCATCCTTCACCAACAATAGAGAACATAGCATAGTGCTATTTGGTGATCTGTTTAGCGTTTTGTGACTGGTAAACGATCTGGAAAACAGCACACCAGATTTGTATGTAGGTGCTGAGGCCCTCAAACCACACCCACCTGTAGAGTATGGAAAATAGTTATTTGGCTCAGTCACAGATAATAACCCATAATACGCACCTTCACCCATTCATTAGTAGGGTGGGATTGGTATAATCAGTGCAATGTCATGCAAAGTTTTGTAAAAATGTTTACTCACTTAGAGTTGGTGAACCCTTTGAAAGCATCTATATTTCTATATAAACATGACCTAAAATATCATAGAATTTTTAAATAAGTTGATAGAGAACCTCATGAAACAAATGAGACGTACGCATATCTAAACAAGGAAAAATTCCAGCCTCAGAGCAGAGTGGATTTCCTGACGTGCTTGGGATCATTACCCTGTTGAAAGACTCAACTCTGGATCATAGATCTACAATTTACTTTTTGTTTAATGTGACTGCATATTATTCTAGGCACCACATTAGCATAGTGCTTAGCACGTCTGTCTCACAATACATTGGCAACAAAATTTCTTCCCACAGATCAGATGATCACATTAGACTAAGGGCTTTACCAAACTGCCCTGTGATGGACAGGGAAACTGTTCAAGGTGTAGCCTGCCTTCATCCAGGGTCGGATGAGACAGGTGCCTCTCCCTACAAAACCAGTAAGATAAAGCAGTTCAGTAAATGAACGCGAAGAAAAAAAAACGTATTTTACACTAACATGTTTTTATTGATTGGAGAGTCCACTCAATGTCTATCATACATTTTTCATGTACTGAAGTTGTGCAAAACTTTTATATCACAACATACCAATATCGGTATGTTCTTTCACTATTTCATCAATAGCGACCCACCCCAATCTAACTGTTGGAATCACATTTTCACCCGTGACACTACACTACACTTAACTTTGCATCATCTTTCTTTTTGGTTTGGAACGATGTTTTGAGTCTCGACAAGTTTAACTCTCACATGTGTGAGAGCAAAGTGAGGCCCTGTTCTCTTGGTCTGATATTTGCCAGTGGCCAAAAGAAAGAGAGAGAGAAAAAAAAAAAAAAAAAGAACACATCCCTTTGATAAGTTAATAAGCATCATTTATTACTGGATACGTGATTGTAGACGAGTTATAAAGTTTCATACATTAAAACAAAGTCCAAAATATTAAAACTACAACAAAATCAAATTCATTTACAGTATAATACACATGGAAAAAGTCACAAGTGCACAGAAGATATACAACACACACAGAAATCTAGCACCAAACTGACAGGAAACATGTTAAATCTCATATTTGCTCTAAAGTGACGAAAAATTCCATCTATCAGAATTCTTCTCACGGGAGACAGTCAGGTGAGATAGCGCACACACACACACACACACACACACACACACACACACACACACACAAGTAAGAGCCTAGCTTTCCAATGTTTATTGGCGCGTCATGTGTGAGGGAAACTTGAGGTAGCGAGGTGCTAGGATAGCAGGGTAATAAGGGCATCAAGAAATTTTCCTTTGTCTTCCATCTTCAGCTCAATAACTAAAGAAATGAGGGACAAATCAACAACAACAACAAAGTTAGAGTGCATGAGAACTCGTGGGTTTATCGGTGGCTTATTGTCTGCATATAATCAACACCGAGTTAAAGCATGTGGTAATGAAACTCACAGTAAGCCTGTCCTTGTGTAAAGGATCTAATGCAGTTTAGCAAAAATAACTGATATTTTACTGTTCACATTAAAATCTTACTCACTGCAAAACATTTATTGGTGTAAAACCAGAATCTGTGTGGTGCCAACACAGCATTATACTATTCTGAGCACCAGCATGAAGCAGTTCTCTTTAATATTTGTATGGTAGGACAGCCTCTCCATCCACTCCACATTACACACGACTTGTACAGAGAGTCACAGAACCGTCTTCACTAGTCATTTTATAAAAAAATGTGTATCCCAAAGGAACAACTTAATCCAAAATGTAAAAAGAATCAACGTGCACTGCCCAGCTGTAACTCACGGATATTTTCCACACATGCAGCCACACTCCTTTACTCTGAAAGAGGGTTTAAATAGGAAGCAGATCTGCCACCTGGTGGCACATGTACACCCTCAGAGGTGGTCATTAAAATACTATTTCCTGTCAGTTACCCACTTGAAGTGTCGAAGTGATCGTGCAATGTCCTGGAGCTTGTACTTTCTACAGCTTTCTCAAAGGCCCTGCCAAAGAAACTGAGAAAAAAAAAAAAAAAACCCACAAACATTATACTGGATTCGTTAATTTTTCTCAAACATACACATGGTTATATTTCAGGAAGTTCTCAAAATGCATGACTCCAAATGTCCATTATGATTTTTTTTTTTGCAATCCCTTCACCATCCTATATTTAAAAATAAATTAATTAGTTTAGAACACATGATTCATTGATCATGGAAAGCATGCACAAATATACATAAAATTTTGGACAATTCTCATAAGGATACATATTTCCACAGATCAAACAGTTTTCAGAGCATGATAAATGTAAGAATTAGTAAACAATGGATGTGTGACAAGACCCCCGAGACCTCGTTCCAAACATGGAGGGTGCATTCCACCCTTTTCTGGCTAAGAATCATGGCCTCAGACTTGTGCTGATTCGTATCCCGGCCGCTTCACACTGTGAATCGCTCCAATGAGGCCACTGCTTGATGAAGCCAAAAGGGCAACGTCATCCTCAAAAAGCAGAGACGAGATCCTATGCCCACCAAACCAGAACCCCTCAACGTCTCGGCTGCGCCTATAAATTCTGTCCGTAAAAATTATAAACAAAACCTAAGCTGGAAGGCAAAGCTCTCAATTTACCAGTTGATCCACATTTCTACCCTCACCTATGGTCACGAGCTTTGGGTAGTGACGGAAAGAACAAGATCGCAAATACAGGCGGGTGAAATGAGCGTCCTTCGCAGGGTGGTAGGGCTCTCCCTCAGAGATAGGGTGAGAAGCTCAGCCATCCCGGAGGAGCTCGGAGTAGAACTGCTGCTCCTCCGCGTTGAGAGGAGCCAGTTGAGGTAGCTCGGGCATCTGATTAGAATGCCTCCCGAACGCCTCCCTGGTGGGGGTTTCGGGCATGTCCTACCGGGAAGAGATCCCGGAGTCACCCAGAACCCGGAGGAACAATATCTCTCAGCTAGTCTGAAAACGCATCGATGCCCCCCGGATAAACTGGAGGAAGTGACTGGGGAGAGGGATGTCTGGATCTTATTGCTTAGGCTGTTGCCCCGTGACCCGACCCCAGAACAAGTGGAAGATGATGTATGGGTGACACTAATGTTTTCTGAGACATTTGTGACCACAGCGTGTCTCCACTTGAGTTTGGGAACCCCTATTCCTACTTACTTTTTCTTGTTCGAGGTCTCAGACTCTGGTGGAATGCCCAAGACTATGATGGTACCCGTCTTCACATCCATAGGAGCAGCCATAATGAGTGGTAACAGCTTACAGCGCTTATTCCGGGTCTACAACACAAACAGACAGGAATAAAATACATTTTAAATCATCAGTTAAAATTAAAAGTGCATTAATACATTTTTTGATTTTCTTTAAGGAGATGGAAACCTTTACAAAAAATAATATTTTAGCAAATAATCAGTCACGTTATGAGACTAAGTATTTGTCACCCAAATGACACAAATGAGACAAGTTTGCACCTAAAAATCATTTATCACAAAAATAGTGAAATGGATCATTACAGCATGCTTCATCCCGGTCCAATCATCTGGTAATGAGATTCACTGCCAAACACTTTAATCATTGCCGTTGTCAATTAATTGTCACAGCTGAAATCATAGGTGGCACAGTGGTTAGCACGTCCTCCTAACAGCAAAAAGGTCCTGGGCTCGAGTCCTGGGCTCCTACATTTGTGTGTAAAGTTTGCTCTCCCCATGCTTGTGTTGGTTTCCTCGGGGGAACCCCGGTTTCTTCCCACAGTCCAAAAACATTTTAGACATTAGGCTAATTGGCTGTTCCAAATTGCCTGTAGATGATGGTTTGGCGAGCTGTTCAGGGTGTACATTGCCATCGCCCAGTGTTGGCTGAGACAGGCTGCAGCCTCCTGCGTCCATAATTGGATTAAGTGGTTCAGTGAATGAGTTGTAATCATCTTAATACTTTCCCAGCCCCAAGAGACTAATGTTTTATAAAACATTTGTTGAAAAAGACAAACATATATAGACATAGACATAAACATGACTAGACAGTTTCTTGATGCCATTTCTTTAGAAGTAAACTCAAGTGCATGAAGTGCATGAATAAAATGTCTTCTATTGGCTGCAAGCCACAAGACAACCAATCAGATATCCGTAGTAAACATCACGGGCAGGCGCGTTCATTCATTTACCAAGGCAGCAAAGTAAGTCCATGGTAGTTGCAAACCAGTTCATTAAGCAACATATTAAATGATTATTAATTGCTTGACTTGCGAGTTCCTCGGTCTGTGCAAAATTGACTGACAATGCCCATAATATTTTGTAGAGCAGGTGTAAAAACTTATTTTAGGGTTTTCAGAATAAAAAGCATAAAACTCCCTCTCCAGGTTCTGGTGTTATATTTAAAATGATCAGTTTAATATATTCTAACATTCTCTCTCTTTTACGTGTGTGTGTATGATGATTTTGTTGTGTTATTGCTTACAGAGCAGACAAAGGCTTTGAGCAGGTATTTAGAGAGCAGTGTCAGGGCCAAAGGCTTGGAAAAGAGTTTCACATCAGGTGTTCCCTAAAAAAAAATACAAATAAACTAAAATAATTATATATACACATTATTCTGTTAAAACAATTACAGTTCATAAAATTACACTCTGACTATCAGACATGAACTTGAAGAAAATTAGAAATAGATTCAAATTAAAGATCCAAGTTTAATCTTAATCTTAATTTTGCTCAGGCCCCATGTAGTTATACTTACCTCCAGTAAATGGCAGTAGAGAAAGGGTCCCTGTGAGAGGATGAGATTTGTACAGATGCAGCTGGCAACTGTCTGCTGAATCGCCTTCAGCTTTTTCTTAGCAAGATCAATCCCTAAATGCAGCCTTTCAATGTTACTCCTACACATACAAACACATAGCAAATATATAAATATACATAAAGTTAAACAGGTCACATGCATGATGCCTGTATGACGCGTTTCAACCCACCTTGAGAGACAATCCAGAGCTTTGATGAAATTGTCTGTAGCGGTTTCATCCTTCTCCACATTCTCCAGCAGGGCTGCAGCGGCGTGTACCACATCACTCGCCAGAAAACGATTCTTAAATCCAAAGTGCACGCCAAACGTCTGTACGCGGATATCCTTCATTCTGATCCAGGTAATGAACATAGAAATGTTCCACGTGAGCCAAAGGTTTGGGAATCCTACCCAAAACATTTACCTAGCAAACACTAACTTACCCAAATTTGTTGGAAGATTCCTCGATGACCTCACGCAGGTTCTCCTTGATAGACATGTCCATGGAGACGAACTTCTGTCGCACCTGTTTGAGTGGGAGGCTAAGATAACATTGAGATTAACTGGTTTTAAGAACAGGAAATATATTAAAAACAAAAAAAAAATTTAAATTGGCAACTTAAATAAGAAAATAAGTCTGCTGATTATATTTTTTTAGAGATACAACGCGTCTCACCAAAAAGCAATAAAAAGCTTTTCTTCAAAAAAGGCAGATCAACTCAATGACATGGAAAACAGTCCAGTTCTCAATACGACTAAAAGTTTATGGTGAACCTTTAAAATTCATATTTCAAGAAGCTATGTTCAGCTATTAAACAAAAATAGTTTGGTGTCATACAGTAGAGTGCAGTGAAGATTATACACCACTTTTGTCTAAAAGGGCTCCTAATAAAAAGAAACAAAAAAATTACTTCTCTATAATATTTTGGTGAAAATGTATTGAACAATGCTATTGTAGGCAACCAGAACCAAAAAAAAATAAAAAATCATCCTGACAAGAATACTGAGGTAAAAGTATGGCTAATAAACAAAAACACTGAAGATAACAATTTTTCAGAAAAATTGAAAGGTGCCGCAAATGTTATTTTTTTGACTTTTGCATCGCATGAATGAACTTCAGACCGTATGGAATGTTTTAGCAAGTAAAAAAAAAATGTGAACACTCTGCCTGAAAGGTTAAATGCTGTAATCAAAGTGAAGGGTGTTCACAATAAATATCGACTTTTTTTTCCCTCAAAAAAAAAAAATAAAATAAAATAAAAACTAAAAATAAATAAAATAAGACACTGTTATTTTTGTTATTACTATATATTGTTGTTTGTTTCTAATACTCAATTAATATGATCTAATATTACATGAAATAAATACTTGAATAGTACTTGGTTTCTGATTTATCTTCATTTTATTGTTTAAGTTTTTATTTATTTATTCACTCGGGTGCATCACAACACTGACACATTAAGTTTAAATATAGTCTCTTGGGAAACTATTCATACACCTCGAATGCTTCCACATTTTGTTATGATTACAATTGTTCCATACTTTCCATTTTTGGATGATTGTTTGTACAGCGCTCCGTGAGATATTTTAATTAACTTCTGCAAGCCACTGTACAGACTGAATAAAACTGAAATCTGACTGATCCATGCACCTGCTAATACCATCTACTGATTTATCCTCAACTGTATCAGATGTGAGGCAGAAATAGAGGATAATGGCTGACGTGTACTCACCCCATGTCTGCCAGGAACTCCTGCAGTTTCTTTTGCCCATTCATAGACCAGAGTTTAAAACTGCAGGAGGTGTAACAGGAGTTACAGATGCTCTCATACAGTGACCAGTGCTGGTACAAAGCCAATCTCAAGCTAGCACCTCAGGTTAAGAGAAAATACCATATACACAAACACAGAGAGCTTTCAACATTTCTAAAATAAAACACACACACACACAC
>JAOUQZ010000030.1:825562-847871 GCA_028564935.1 Neosilurus hyrtlii
TTTATGTGTATATATATATATATATATATATATATATATATATATATATATATATATACACACATACATGTATGTATGTATATGTGTATATGTTTAGGATTTCTGAAGTCAACAAAGGGTCAAAACAATGCATGCAGGGGCTCCTGCAGGGTGCATCAAGAACATGTGCTACTGTTGTCCTGGATATTACTAGTTCAAATCCAGGGTAATGCTCGCAGCCATCCGTGGCCAGGAGTCAAAAGAAGCTGATTGGCTAGGCTCTCATCGGAGGGAGGGATGGTATATGCTTTCCTCCCTATCACTTACAGTGATCACCAGCCAATCAATTGAGCTCATGTATACAAGGGGTCAGATAGCGCATTCCCTCCAAGTGTGCTTTAACAATTCGTCAAGATGCACATGGAAGCATCGTGTCGTAGAGGGGGCATGTGCTTGCTCTCACCCCTCCCTGGTTGGTTCCATGATAGGCACTGGCTGCAACTAAATTAGGGGAGAAGAATCTGGGGGCCTAAAAAATAATTAATTATGCATACAGTACAGCAAATATTTGTGTTTCAAATTCAGTTTCACCTTGACCACATGGTTTTGGTAACAACGGGCTTCTGGTGGAATTCTGGGGGTGTGTTTCTCTACTGTTCAAGTGTTTGGCTCCTTGGTACGGACCTGACTTTTAAGCACAGTCCACATATTCCAGATAGAGGTCAGGACTAGGATGCTTTTTCCAAAAGATGAATGCTAGTTGGCTTTATTCATTCCACAACCTCCCTTGGTAGGTAGCCCTGGGGTTCCTGTGGTGTTTCTGAACATTTGAACTAATTTCTTCTCAGAAGGTGATTGGTTGAGTCTTCACCTCCCAATAACTTTTGCTTGTGTATGATTGTTTGAAATGATTTTGGAATCTCGCTAGCTCTGTTAGAGCTATATTGATTTGTTCCATTTTACTCCTATGGTGTATATATGAGTATGAGAATATATCAAATGCCCTTGTGTATATTAGCATGGAGAAGCTACCAGATGGCAATCATAGTAATTACCAGGAAGTGAAAAGGCCTTGGCGAGTTAAGTCATTTTGGAACTTTCAGCACGACTGAATGAATTTATTGAATATGTGTATATTTCTGACTCTTCTTTTTCCTGCCCCAGAGAAGAACAGTGATTGAAAGCTTAATGTCGCCGTGAGATTCTTTTCCATGATGAGTGTTGGTAGATTTCTGGTTGCATCTCTTTGTATCTGTGTTTATATGTAATGAATTTTTTTTTAGGTTGACTTTGATGCTCCACTTGGTTATAAAGAACCAGAGAGACCCACGCAGCATCATGAAGAGCCAGCGGTATGCTTTCACACTGACGTTAACAATAAAATTATCATTACATGATTCATCTCAGTAACAGTATCTCGCACCTTTTTGCCTTTTAGGATGAGGAGGCAGACCCCAGTAATTATGAGATGGATGTTGGATTCAGAGTGAGCAAAACATAAATACATCACTATAATCTTACAAGCTGTATATTAAATCTGTTCTTATTAAACTGTTGTTTTCGACCTCGTTACTGAAAACTGCAGTGAAACGACACTTTCTTTTGTCCAGGCTTTCACAGGCTCCGGGAACCGCCTTGATGGAAAGAAGAAAGGCATCGAGCCGCTTGCTTTTCCCATCGTACCAGGTGACATCAAACGGTAAACACATCCCACTTTCTCAAAGGCGGTCACTTTATCGAGCACCTTAGGACTTTTCATAAAACACTTCTATTTAACAGGGGAATTCCGAACTATGACTTCAAGGTTGGGAAGATCACTTTTATCAGAAACTCCAGACCACAGCCTCGGAAAATAGAGGAGGTACTGCAAATAACACGTTTCATTACACTTCTCACATGATCATCTATCCACACGTTTATAAAGTTATGGCGAGTTGAAGAAATGTCAGCTGTAGTTCTGTCATACCAAGATGATTTACTGTGACTTGTTCTTTATGTGCAGGATGACTCTTCTACTAGCTTCATTGCATTCTCAGGAGAAGGCCAGTCCTTACGCAAGAAGGGCAGGAAACCATGATTCAAACACAAGGCTAAAACAAACCCCCCAAACAAAAGTATCTACAAACTTCCCTGAATTTAGAATTAAAGGTCACATCCCTGATATCCTCACACCAGTTACAGGAATCATTCAATTCACCTTGTTTCATTTTTAAATTAATTTATATGTGCAAGCTGAACATCACTGTAATAAAAAATTCCTTACTCATTATTCCTACTTTTTGAGCCGTTGCTGCTCAGTGAGTTTATTTATTTTTTCTATGAACATATTCACATTAAAACAAGACCTTTTTTCTATTGCAGAGCTCCCGTTTTTAATGATCAGCCATGTGCCTCGTGATTGGCTGATATACATCACTAAGTTCCAGGATGATTGTCAAGGCTGCTGAAACTGGTTTATTCATATTTTTAAAAACCTTTAAAGTTTTTAAACTTTTATTAGCTTTTTATAAGAACATCCAAACAACTATAAAAAATAAATTTAAGATTTTTTTTAATTTTACACTAAGCTCCTGCTTAACAAACCACCAACTTTTATAACTACTGAAAATGAGAGAGAAAGACAGAGTCTGGGCTGTGATGAGAGAAGGAGAAGAAAGAAAACAGTACATTTACTGAAACAACTATAAAGGAAAAAGGTTCTATTTTAGGTAAAATCCATATTCCTTCTCAAATCAATGACGGCACCATTTTGGCAAAGAAATAGATTTCAGAATCCTTATAGCGGTAGGATGGAGTATTTTTGGCAAACCACAAGTTTTTCTTCATTTCTACTTATTGCTCGGGGGGAAAACAGAATAATATTTACATTAGGGCAAATTAACTGTTCCAGTTTGCCCCTAGGTGTGAGTGTGAATGGTTCTGTGTATGTTGGACCTGTGACGGACTGGCAAACTGTCCAGGTTGTACCCCACTTTCGCACGGCTTGGGCTGAGATGAGCTGCGGCTTCCGTCACCCGAATACGATTGAGCAGTTCAGTGAACAAATTCTCAGATTTATACATTATCTAAAACTTGACCCAAATGCTCAGTACACTTCTATATGTTTGCCTTCCCTTATCGTAGCGTATATAAATATAACATGAGGACAGAATGCTGCTTCATCAAAACGAGATCATTAACAATGCCAAATTGAAACAGTACAAACACTAGTGATCATTTAAGCTGCTTATTCCTGACGAGTGTCGGGAAGCTGGCGCCCCTCTCAGCCGACTCTGGGCGAGGGCAGGATACACCCTGGACAGCTCGCCAGGCCTGTAGTGATAATACTGAATGTTAACTGCTATGTTAAGGTTTATTTGGAGTTTTGGTATTGAAAACATTCTTGTTCTTGTGAATGATTGGGTAACATTTGTAAAAATAATGAATAAATGGAACTCATGACTCCCCAGTGTGTTTGGGTGGGAATATCATTTAAATAGCACAGATTGGTAAATGAATAAGATTTTCTGGTTTTGGATCAGACAGATGCTGTAAGAATCGACCAAACAACACAGTTCCTGGCCTCTTTCCATTTATTTCACGAGCAGAAATGTTAATACACATATACAGCTATTTATTCAAAATAAAACTGATTGGAGGTTAATATTATTGCTGATAATAGATAGATCATAGATAATGTTCGTATAAATATGGAGAAATATATAAAAGCTGCTAAATTATTGGTCAAAGGTTTGTACATAAATGCCTGAAGCTGTTTGTGATGATCGATCAGAACATACAAATAACACAGCACTTGGAGCGTGCAAACCCCCATCAAGCCCAGCAATCTCCTACATGAGACAAGCAAAAGGTCAAAACTCTCACAGTGTATAAACAAATATTTATTTTAAAACTTTGCTTTGTTACTTATCAAAAATACGTTTCTGTGATAACTGGACGATCATGAAAACATTTCCAGCAGGCGTTCTCACTCATGTTATACACGTTCGTAAAAGCATTAAACACAAAATGAGCTGGAGGGTGTGTGTGTGTGTTTGCGTGCTGTTGCTACATGGAAATCAAATTCTAACATTCCAGCAAAGAAAAAGCACAACAAGAAACGATGAGCTCTGTTGCTTCATGCTGCTGTTAAATCGGAGATCTTTGGGAAGCCAGTGCAGAAGCTCATACAGAAGTTTCCCTCCCTCCTCTTCATGTTAAGCTTCTGATTGGTAGTTCCAGATAGCAATTTCACCATCGTCACTGCATGTGGCCAACAAACCTGCTTCCTTTGGATTCCAGGCCACACAGTTAACATCCTGGCTGTGAGCTTTGGGTACATGAACTGATACGTAAAACACCGGCTGTTCAGGATCCAAGGCTGCTTCCTCCTTAAAGACTCGAACTCCATCATCACCACAAGCCGTAGCCAGTGCACCAGTTAGACGACACCTTAGCAAAAAAAGTAATATATAAGCAACGTATTGTGTTAAATGCACTCGGTGGAAAGAATTTTATACAACGTGAGGGAAGAATATAAAGAGTAGAGTGAAGAGTGATTTGTGGAGGTTCACAGTCCAAAGACGTGCACATTAAATTAACTTAACTGCTCCAGATCGCCTCTAGGTGTGAGTGTGAATGGTTGTGTGTGTATGTTGGCCCTGCCATGGACTGGTGAGCTGTTCGGGATGTACCCCACCTTCACTCACAGAATGTACACAGGTAGAAGTAAGCTTCGCTTCTCATCTCATTTCATTTAACAAAAACTCACTTCAGAAAATGTAACTGACAAAATGTACAAGAATGTAGCAGGAATAATAAAAAGGTGTCTTGAGTAAACAAAGTTCTAGTACTTACCATGCAACATCATATACGGTACGGCTGTGAAAGCCAGACAAGGTGCAAATACACTTCCACGAGCCATCGACAGATTCATCACCTGTAGCAAGATCCCATTTACACACAATGTTCAAATTCCTTTAATTCAAACCACATCAGAATGTCCTGCATTTCATCTGTGCAATACTTTTAAATGTCTGTCCCACCTGCCCCACATTCCTTCCATATCTTCACCGTGCGGTCATCACTACAGGATGCTAGTCGCTGTCCCTCAGGATCAAAGGAAAGACTCCATACCGTTGACGTATGTCCCTCTAAGGTTGCCCGGCATTCCCAGTCATCATCCTCTTCTTTATAAATACACACTTTATTGTCATAACTGGCTGAAGCAAGAAGCTGTAAAAAAAGAACAGATATTCTATAGACATGCTCTATAATAGAGAATCCAGTGTTAGCAGTGATGCAGACAGAACTCCAGGTGACAAAAGAACCACACTGATAAATCATACACAAGGAAAATCATACCTCCTGTGTGGGATGCCATACTACGTGTTTCACATCCTGTGTATGAGAATTTACAACACTCACACACTCATACTCATCCTCCTCATCCACTGAAAAAAAAAAAGAAGCAGCTAATAATAAGGGTACACGATTTATCCTTGTGTCTGTACAAACACTGTGCAAGAATCGAACAGAGCACCAATAAAATACACAAAATATTTTCTTTATAGCACTTTCAAGGTGATTCTGTACCAAAATCAAACTGACACGTCTTTATTATAAGTTCTCTTTATTGTTGTTGTTATTATTTGTTATATTTGTTATTTTTATTATTGTTAATTATTATTACTATTATAAGTATCATTGTTATTATTATATATTATTATTATTATTATATTTGTTATTGTTATTATTACTATCATTGTTATTATTATATTTGTTATTATTAGTATTATTATTATTATTATTTTTATTATATAGTTTGAGCCCCTCTCTGTCAAATACTTTCTGAGTTATTGCCATTTTACTTTAATTCTACTTTAACATTTAACTTTAATTCTACTTTAACATTTAACTTTAAGCACCCTACAGTTTTGGTTTCTGAAGATGAAGCAGAGTGGCTCTGTTTTTGTCCATCAGAGAGTCTGATTCAGGGAGTTGGAACTCAACCTGAAAATAAAATACTGTACATTTTAATGGTTTCATTGTGAACTATTAATGCACAGATTATTTATGTTAAATATTATGATGTGTTTGTCATGGCAGACACAGGTCAGTTCACCAGGAGACGTGGTGTATGTGTGCATGTATGTATGTATGTATGTATGTATGTATGTGTGTGTGTGTGTATATATATATATATATATATATATACACATACACACACACACACACACACACATTTTTTAAGTGATATCTGTTCATTTTAGTATGATTAACGGCAAACAAAGAGACAAAATAAACAATGTCTGCAAATCAAAAAATGACACTACAACCACTACAAAACACAAAGTACTTAAAAAATGCATTTCAAGTTACTTTGATTCAGACTGAAAATACACCAAACCATTTTATCTGACTTAAATGAGTCTTAATTTGTGCATCGCACTCCTTACATTAAAATATTATTGAAAGCAAAATGAAAGGAAATCCTTCCAAATTCTCCTGTTACACTGAAAATATCTATATTTGTAACATCCTGTGTCTTTTTTTTACTCACATCTAGGAAGTTGTAATCTGCTAAAACGCATTAGAGGGTTTGCATTAGCCTGTTAAAAAAGGACGCCATTTGTAATCCATTCGATAGATTGCGAGAATAGGACATAGACGCATCAGTTTTAAGAAGGTAATATAACGGCAATAATAACATTATACAGATATTAAACTAACAAATCAGATATAAACTAGTGAACTTCTCAATGAAATAAAACTCGACACTTCTACCCATAATAAACATTCTAAACATTACATTTAAATATATCAGACAATCATCTGCTTGTTTACATCAACACATGTTATATACCTCAGTACACATTTCCGGGTTTACAGTTTCTTCGAAGCCTGGAACGTCCCTCTTTTCGTACTACAATGGCGCCTTGTGAGGACTTATTACTCGTTTTTATTTTTTCCACAAAGAAGGTTTTATTAAACCAAGCATGTTCTGGTAGGTACAAGCATAAACTATACATGTAAGTGTTTGGGTTTATTTCCCTTTAAGGGATGGGTGTGAATCCCTTTAATCTTGTTGTTAAGTTAGAGGTGATTTCAGGTTTCCCTTATTTGTGGTGATTTAGGCGTAACTTAAACAACTTAAACAAGTTTACTTGTATCTTTCCACAGCTTCAACAAAATTCTGACAGTTTGATGTTATGCGTCCCCACCTATGAATGTACGCATGGGCTGGGTCTGGGCCACTACATGAATGGACAAATGAATGAATGCTATTGCGCATGTGCTGGACTACCACTTGCCACGTTATTACAGAGCAGGAAATAATGAAAAAAACCCACTACTGATTACAGATGAAGCGAGGAATCAAACTCGATCTGTCTTTTAAGTGTCTTGACAAATCATACAAATTTATTTAAGTAAACCGACAAATTTTGTGCTGACATGCGACTTATTTTTTGAGTTGTCCTGCTGAAACCTCCAGGCTGGATGTGAACAGAGAAATACAGAACCCCGTCTCTGACAGGCGGTGTTAAATATATTGCGGTTTAGACCCCTCATGGCTTTCAGGTGACACTTCCGTGCTTGTAGAGTGGTTCTGCACTGGGTGCTGTATGACTGGAGTTTGTTAATTCAACAGCTAAAAGAAATTCAGTGGAAAAATGAAGAGAAACTGAGGCCAAAAGGCACAGGCCACCAGCTGACGTGTAATGACGTGTATGTGAACTACTGCAGGCATTAAAAAAAAAAAAAAAAGCTCTGTTTCCCCTAACCCGACCGACCCGGCAAAATCGCGCTGACCCAAAAGTTTTTTGGCATGCTAAAAAAAAAAAAACCTAAACCAACCGACCTCTCAGTTTAAATGGATCTGTTTTTTTATGCGTTGAGGCACCTGCCTACTGTTTATTTTGTTTACATGACACTGACCTATGCAGTCAGCTCGAGCGCTTCGTATTTATTAGTGACTTGAAGAATCAGCCAATGAGAATGAAGCCAGTTGTAACACTATATTCTATTTGTGATGGCTGAAGGGGTATTGTTGTTGGCTTGGCGGCCGGGCAAAGTGACAACTTTGTCCCGGCCATTGTTCGGCTCATATGCAAAAAAGGTTTTTCTGAAAGCTTTCTGAACTTTTGCGGTGGCACTCCCTATGACCTAAACTTGTGCGTGGGGTAGCTGATTTGCATGTGACCTTTGACCTTGTCACAGTGACCTTGAACATATAAATTTTGTCCGAGCCATTGCTCAGCTCATATGCATGACAGCTTTCTGAATTTTTGCATAAGCACTCCCTATGACCTAAACCTGTGTGTAGGGCGGCTATTAAAATATCGGCTGTCCGAAACTGTTCATATGGGGGGCGGCTTTTGTCCTCCGTGTGCTTCAGGCGTCCTGGCTGAGGAAACACGACGTTCTATATAATGGCTATTTTTATTCTTTGTAAAACCGGAGTCATGCTGATATTTATGGATAATAGTGTAGCGTTCCAGGCACAGGCGCTTAATACTATAGCCGTCTTAAGGAAGTACAGACTGATCTGCACAACACACAGTGTAGGAAGAAGTGAGCCACGGTCTGCACTGACAAGATTCTGCAAGAGCTAGCATGAACGTCCATGCACTGTTCGCGTATCAGCTCACTTCTAGAGGTTTTTTCCTGATTGTTGACCCCCGATTGACCCTGGCAATTAGAGCCACCACTTTTCCATGAATGTATTTTGTTTCGTCCATTCGCAGCACCCAGCAGCTCGGCTGACTTCTGTGATATTAAAGCATAGCATCCCATCTGTATTACAAACAGTGGTAAAACGATAATTGTTCAACATAATTTGTCAGAAACTAATCTATTTATCTACTAAAGACATATTTATGTCACATCTATGTAAAAATGCCAAAATGTGAAAGACGGCTGAAGGAGTTGGGCAAATGTTTCCTTGCAAAGATTCTTCAGCAAATCAACTAAAGACAGTGATGTGTAAGTTTCTATGAAAAGATTTAATTTTAATTACAGACTTTCAGACACATTCAGAATATTTACCTTCCCATATCCAGACACTCTTGTCTCTGCTGCAGGTGGCTAGTAAGTTACCAGACGGGGCCCAGGCCACACACTTCACCTCATTTTCATGTCCCTCCAGCACTGTAAGGCACTGAGGAAAAACAGATACAGCACTTTGAGCGCCAAGCTGAAAAGATCGAACCCCTACTTGGTTTACATCGATTTACTGCCATGTAACGTTGCTGAGCCTCGACGTGACCAACCGAAGCGACTCCGTATCACAACACCGCCTCCTGGAACGGCAGCCACTGCGATTCCTGCACCTCCCGTCTCACCTTGATTCCCACAGTGTTCTGGAACGGGTACCTCCAGACCCATCAAATCACACGACCTTGTTCCATTTCTCCATACGTGAATCAAGAACATCAAGAACATCAGGCTTACCTGGAACTCTCCTTCCTGTTTTTTCCAGATACTCGTAGTGGCATCAAAGCTGGCGGATGCCAGATAACTGCCACAGGGAGACCAGGAGATCTTCCGGACCGTTCGCTGGTGTCCATCTGACAACACACACTTACACTGCCAGGAATCTCCTGTGAAGCACAAGACATTCACCTCATAAACCTCATTCCCCCCCTTACACCTCATTCACTAATTCACCTCATAAACCTCATTCCCCCCCTTACACCTCATTCACTAATTCACCTCATAAACCTCATCCCCCCCTTACACCTCATTCACTAATTCACCTCATAAACCTCATTCCCCCCTTACACCTCATTCACAGCATACACTTCATAGAACTCATACACTAATTCACCTCACCCCCCCTACACCTCTCACGAACACGAGTTCGAATGATCAGGGTGAGGATCCACACACCCTCCCCGGTATATCCACCCACAGATCTACCTTCTTTGGCCCATATCCGTATAGCTCGGTCTCCTCCACAGGAAGCCAGCAGGGCACCATTCGGGCTCCAGGACACGTACCAGCACCGCGAGTCCGGGTGAGCGTTCAGTCTCTGCACGAGATGCAACGTGTCCTTCATTACTATTATTATTATTATTATTATTACTATTACTTTACAGACACTGATAAAAACTGCACATAAACTACAAAACAAGTTCAGGGACCGGATAACAATAACAACAACTGTACTGCTCACTACTCATAACCGCTAATCATCAGATACTAGCCACTTCCTGCCGCCTACATAAACTTCCGGAGCAAAGATCAGGCGCCAGTGAACCATAGAAATACACACCTAGCTACACCGCTTATGACTGTTAGATACCAAATAAACATTTCCTTTCCGGTAGTGGCAGAGATGTGATAAATAGATAAATAAAACTCTATGTAAGGTCTCAGAAGAGAACTTACATAGAAAGTAGAACGCGTAGGTGGACCACTGTCAATGACACAGAAACTCTCGTCACGCTTTTGCCACTACCGGAAGTCACTGCCTGCGTTCCAGAAGTGATGTAGCTCTATATGCGCGTCTACTTAGTGAACGCTCACGTCGTGAAGCCATTACTAAATGTTAAGAACGTCACTTCACACCGTTTACTTTAACGGAACGTCACTTTAATTTTAAAACAATTTGAGAGTCTAGTAAAGCCATCTGGCAATATGTAATATCTAAACGATATAAAATATATTTATAATAATATTTAATAATATAATAATATATATTATAAATTATATCGTTTGTTTCGTTATGTTGCAAATGATTATATTTACGACAAATTATGGCAACCCACTGGCAGTCTGCGCATGCGCACACTGTGCACACCATAGATTTCATATGATATAGATACCCTATCGGAAGCGCTGTTGGCGGCTGAGCAGGGTCGCCATCTTGACAGGTGCTACTCGCTTCCAGATGCAGGTTATTACAGGTGATATTTTTAGAGGAATAATAAATATGATGCTGTCTGTTAAATCCTCCCGTCTCAAGCATCCAGATTCCAACTTGCTCATGCATATCATTAAAACATGTCACCTCTCTCTATTTACACTGAGATCTCTCATGCTTGGTAAATCCTCCCAGTGGTGCTGTTCATCACTTCTGTGTTGTTGAAACAAAGGTAACTAAAGTCCATTTAATTGACTCATGATGATGTTGGGGGTCGGCGCAGTGATGTAGTAGTTAGCAAACTCATCTCACAGCAAGAAGGTACTGGGTTCAAGTGCCGGGCTCCACGAGGAGTGGAGTTTGCATGTTTTTCCTGTGCTTACATTGGGTTTTTTTCCCAGGTACTCCAGTTTCCTCCCACAGTCCATAAACATGCACATTAGGCTAATTGGCTGTTCCAGGTTGCCCTTAGACGTGAATGTGAATGGTTGTGTGTGTTGAACTGCGATGGCCTGGCATGCTGCTCAGGATGTGCCCTGCTTCCGCCAAGGGTCACCCAGAGAGGCTTCAATCTCCATGCGACCCAAACAGGATTAAGCAGCGCTTCATATAAGTAAATGACTGAATTAATGCCTGTCGTCATGCAATTCAGCAATACATATCAGCCAATCAGCATCAACTCAACAATGTGGCTACCTCGTTGGGTTTCCTGTGGTGGGCACGCACGGACACCAGACAAGATATGGGGCCTCCATTCAAGCCATATTCCATGACTACTGTTCTCCACTTGGAAGCTTTGCTACCAGGACATAATAGTAAGGTCATCTAATACAGAGTACATTTAATCATTAAGATTTATCAACCTCAGACTTAAAACAAACAATACAGTTTTAAAATACAGATTACATTAAAATTAATAAAAATGTTTTTTGTGAATGTAATAGAAATAACCTTTATTCTACTGAATATCGATATTGGCATCTTTATCTACCCCAAAAAATCAATTTCATGATTATATACTGCTCTATCTCTTGCAAAGAAGGAATCCATCAACTATATTAAAGAGAAAAAGGAACAGGAGGCGAGAACCAGATTATCTGAGGCCTGTGGGGATATCTGGCAATTCCAATGGTCCTCAACTAAGCCTCTAAACTGGCAGGAACACTGTTGGAAAAATACACTCCGATTTTTTTAAGATACCCATCCAAGAGAAATTTAGAGATAGGAATATGCCGTGCTGGGGGCAACGTGGTTCACGGCTGGCAAATCATCTCCACATATTCTGGGATTGCCCCAAACTGAAACTATTTTGGAGGGGGGTCCAAGATTCTCTGGGTAACATTTTTGATTTATGGGTCCCCCTGAACTTTGAAACCCTGTATTTGGGTCAGGTCTCTTTTTTGGATCAAAGGAAGGATCACCCAAAAAACCTTTCACTAGGAAGTGGCTAAACCAAATACCACCATCATTGGACGATGGTGATGGATGGCGGATGGATGATTGGTTTGATATAATTTTGCAAATATTTATAATGGAATTATTAACACACTGCTTAAAAACCAGAAAGATCATTTCTACCAAATTTGGAACAAATGGATCGCGTATGTAACCCTGATGTGAGCTGACTTTATTTGAACTTATGGTTCTTTAGTGTATTTTGTTTTATTTTGATGTATACCATTACTCCATTATAGACGCTGGCTGATTATGCAAACCTCCTCATTGTATGTGTTAGATCTTTTAGAATTATCTAGGCTTCTTGTCGATCAGTCCTGAAGTGTCACCCAGAGCTCTGGAGCGAGACGTGAGAAAAACACTGACAACCGCTGAGAGTTATAGTCTTTATTCACGCATCACCGAAGCATGCAACAAGGTGCAAGGTATTTATACTATCAGACATACAAAGGAAAGTCTAGGGTCAACCTTGAAGCTCCCCCTGACTAAAAGAGGGTGCAACTAAAACTGAAGGTTACAGAATAGATATGAGAAATAGAAACCGCATGGCCAGCGTAATCAGGAGTTCTGAAACTAAGAATCAGAACAGAATGTCTCCACATATCTTCTGAGCAGAAGGCTCAGACACCAAGGTTATAAAAACAAAAAAGGAATACGTGTCTATGCCACGTAGACAGGGAAATAATGGAGACATTCCAACAATTAATAACATAAATAATATAATATAATAAATGAATACAATAAATAATATAATATCATTAATAATATAGATATTCTAACAGTATGTTTATAGTTGTTTGCGTGAAGTTGTGTTTTCTTTCGTATTTCTATTTTCTATTTCTGATTTTTATACAAAAACTGGAAAAGCTTAGCAATGCAACGGAAGTTGAAACTGTTGTCACTACACAAACCTGTTTTTCCAAATAAAGATTTAATAAAAAAAGAAAAAAGAAAAGAAATAATGTGTTGTAATTGGGTCAGTGGGTCACAGCCGCCAGGTCGCATCCTTCCACCACAGATGGTGTTGTGGTGCATTTACGGTAAATCTTGTTATCATGAAGAACTCAAATGAAAGTCAGTGCAGAAATGGGAAACGGTGACATCCTTATATGTGTTGATAGTCCACTTGGCACCATGGATGACATCATCAACCATCATTTATCACTGATACGCCTCTTAGTGAAAATTTACTTTACACTGAGGCAACTATGAACCTGCACGACAAAGACCATTTTTAATTAACTGCTAAAACTGTATTGTTTATTTCTGTTAATAAGTGCTATGTGTACACGCCTCTGGGTGAAGTCTGGACAGTGAGTCACAGGTGTCTTTGTAGAATTTTTGTATCAGATTTTTTGAAAAGCACGTACGTAATGGCTGCACATCAAGAAGGTCCTGTATTCCAGACCCCGGCACTGAAATTTCTGTGTGGAGTTACATGTTCTCCCCGAGCTTGTGTGGGTTTCCTCAAGGTACTCCGGTTTCCTCCCACAGTCCAAGGACATGCACATTATTAGCCTAATTGACTGTTACAAATTTGCCCCTAGATTTGTGTGTGTGTGTGTGTGTGTGTGTGTGTGTGTGAGTGTGTGTGGGTGTGTGTGAGTGTGTGTATGTCTGTTGTCCTGCAATGGTCTGGTGAGCTGTTCAGGGTGTACCCCATCTTCACTTAGTGTTAGCTGAGATAGGCTCCAGCCTCCCAGACCTTAGTGGCGGGTGAATGAAGTGAGTGAGTGAGTTGATGTGATATAATCCGTTTTGTTTACACTGAGTATATTGTACAGAGGCGACTAGTAGCACCTTTCAAGATGGCGGACGGGATCTCTATCTGTCTTATTTGATGTCTATGGCAGCCTGCTTTACAAAACAGGAACCGGAAACGTGAAAAGGGGTGAAAAGGCGGAAGCGGATTGGCTGGTGTTTAGTGTTCAGCCTTTGTGCTTTTGTTTTTTGATTCGATATAAATGGTGAAAATGGGGTTGTTTTAGTTCGAAATCTTTAAAGATTTTTTGTATTGGGAAAGAAGACATTATAATTGTAGGAACCCGGGATGTGTTGTTTTCTGTGAGAGTCTGTGTGGGTTCACTGAACTGTGCTGCTGTTTACCTCTGGCTGTGTTTATCTACCCGCGGCCTGTCTGCTAAACGTCATCATCTTCCTCTGTGACTCGGAGGAAACCTGTACAGGTGAGTGTTTCTACAACCGGAATAGAGTTACAAAGTATAAACCAGTCTACTGGAGCCACATTAAACTGATTAATAACATCACGGTGATCTTTATCTTCTAATAATCTTCATTATAAACCTTTACCGTCTCTCTGAGTCACACTGCAGGGGGTTTATAACACACTTACTACACCGTTATTACGGCTCTCATACCGGCGTTTAGTACATTCATACGATTTTAGTGTCCGGGTCGCTTTATCAAAGTGACAGAAAGATCATCATCATCATCATCATCATCATACCAATAACAATAGTAAAATAATAACAACAATAACAACAGTAACAACAATAACAATAATAATAATAAAACAGCAACATAATAACAATAATAAAATAACAACAATAACAATAATAAAATAATAACAATAATAAAATAATTATAATAACAACAATAACAACATAATAACAATAAAATAATTATAACTTATTATTATAACAATAATAAAATAATAATAAAAATCTAATAATAATAAAATAATAATAAAAATCTAATAATAATAAAATAATAATAACAGTAACAATTACAATAGTAATTATAATAATAAAAATATTTGATAATAATAAAAATGAATAATAATGATGATAATAACAAAGTAATAATAATAATAGTAATAATAGTAATAATAATAATATTAATATTAATAATACTTGATAATTAAAGTAATAATAATTATAAATACTAGAGAGAGTTGAAAGGACTCCGGTATAGAGCAGAATTATTATTATATTTTTTGCATTGTATATTTCTTACTTCTGAATTCTACCAGTACATGTGTTTATGAGGAGGTGTCGAGGCCGGACCTGGAAAGAACTCATTACGTTTTGGAGGTGATCCGTGCATCATGTTAAAAATTAAAAATTAAAAATAAAATTCTGAAATCACGAAAAATCCCTGCCGGGGTAAAATGTTTATCTGATGTCCACTAGGGGGAGACATTACTTTACAATGATGCCAAGTTATACTAATCCACTTGTGCTTGGCGGAGGTACCTTACTCGCTGAGTGCTCCTGTAGTTACTTATATGAGCCATTTAAACCTCAAAATTATCAAATATTAAAAAACAAATTCCTTGTAAAACAAAAGTTAAAGTAAATAAATGAAAGCAGTCAGCACTGGAAATGTGTTTGTCTGAAATGATCTGATAATCAGTGTGTATCAGGCTGAAAAGCAGTATCAGATATTGGATAAGAACTCCTTTTATTACATATTTGCTTCTGTAACAAAAGAGAAATATTGGGAATAAATTTGTAAAAGAAATTTACGAAACATTTGCACCTGAAATATAGTTGCTTTTTTCCCCTGTGGGTTGGATCAAATGTATTAAATGTATTTATTATATTTACGGTGTATGTAAAGAAGTTTAACTGTGAAATTCTTCAGTTAAAACTATTAGGTGAGAAGTTTTGAAGAAAATGTTATCATTTGGGTATTTATTATTACCTCAGCCAGGAGGTTATGTTTTCACTCGTGTTGGTTGGTGACTCAATAACTCAAAAAGCTATGTACAGTAGAGTGTGGTATAGGTACCAAACCATTTAAATTTAAAGTCTGTGCATGAGATCATTCTGAAATAAACAAAAAAACAAGAAATCCTGAAAAATCCCTACTGTTTAACATGCAGCAAAATGTTCTTCCGACGCCCACTAGGGGGAGACATTTCCATATAATAATGCCAAGTTATAAAACCAGGTTCATCAACGCACCGGTCTCCCTAATCCGAGGTGCCTTGCACACTGAGCGCCCCTCTAGCTGACCCTCTAGCTGGCCCAAGGATTCACTAGTGGAAAATAAATTGCTATCTGTAATAATAAATGTTTGGTAATTAGGATAAAGCCACTTACCTTTGACAGGGTGAAAAATCGAAATGCTTCTGACTGATTTTCGTGCAGCTGCGTTGCTGTTCTCATATTTTCAGAATAAAGTAAAATGTGAAATTGATCCTGTTGTAGCTGAACAGCCTGCAGGTTTTCTATTCACTGAATCCTATAAATGACTTGTATCTAAATGTCCATGTTTCTGTGTTTCAGTGTTCGGGGACAGTCAGCTCTCAGTGAAACCCCATCATACCGTGCTGTTCTGTTGCGAGACTCGGCTAGCGGACGATGTACACCCCTGCAGGAAGCGCTCTTCCCGGAGCTCGCAGGAGACGAGGCGGGCCTGCCATTCCCAAGCAGCCTGAACGTAGCCTGGCGTCTGCATTTCCCGGTGCCCTCTCCATCACAGCCCTGTGTACGGCCTTGGCTGAACCGGCGTGGCTGCGTGTCCATGGAGGGACCTGTCCCAGACAGGAGCTTGGGGTGGCCGATGTGCTGGGATACATAGATGAGAAACTCATTGAAGGCAATTATACCTAATTTTATTATTAAGATCATTAGTGTTTAGTGAAGATTGGTGCGTGGGGTGCAGTTTTATGCGGCGTTCGTATTACTAGGATAAAGTGACCGAAATCTGGTGTATTTAAAAGGGCAGAGTCATGGTGATTTAAAGGAAAGAGTGTCCGTAATCTCAAAGGGTTTATTAAAGAAGACATTATTTTTAAAGATGGAATTTAGGTTTATTAAGGATACGAGACATGAGTAACGTTTTCAAAAACTGTTCAGTCCAACAGGATCGCAGAGGTACTCGTTTAATCCGCATCCTTCGGTCTCAGGTCTGAAATCTTTAAGCTCCTTTTAGTGTTAAAGTGGTTTTTATCAGATATAGAAAATAAAAACTCTACATTCACTGCATATTTTCGTGATTTTGGCCAGCTGAGTTTAGGTAAAAATCGTGACGTGCTTCCTTTAAGAACACGCCAGAAGTTTAGGCAACTCGGTGTGAATCGTTCAGCAGCTGCAGCATCATAAAAAGTGTCTAACCGTCGAGTTGATTTTGGAACGTCAAGAAAAACCCATAGCGTACATACATCCGTCCGCCCGGTGAAACGAGTGTGCGGTCTGGAGAGTGTTGCGTGTGCATGTGATGTCAGACGTAGCAACACATTTCACTTAAGTACGTGTCCCTCATACTAGTTTGAAACACAGGAAGCTTTTTAATGATTAAAGCATCTCCACTCATCAGAGTTTATATCTCCAAGAGGGAAAAACATAAGAACTACGTTCTGGGAGAGAGTAACATAGAGAATGAGAGGCGGATGATAGTCGGGTCACGCGATGTGACGTCGTTAATCAGGTGAAATAAATAAAGAAGTAATGATATTGTTGTGTTATTGAAATGTTCTCTAAAGCTACGGGTTCTAAATGGTGGACTGTACAGGTCGAGACTAAAACTGCGTGTTTGGTAAGTTATTAAAATGAACTAATCTTGATAAATGTTGGATACGTGACGGGGTTTGAGAGTTCCCATGAAAAATCTGTGAAGTAAGAGAATCATACGGGAGCTCCGCTTCAAGGCAGCGCCTCAGTCTCTGTTAGCTGAGTTATATAAACTGTCCTGAACCTCTGGGGACGATGAGTCCGAACCTGCTCAGTTCCTGACTCTCTGGTGTTAAAATCAGAACGCAGCTCTGTTGTCTCCAAGAATTGTTTTCATAAATTTACAAAAACAGTGTTGTTTCCCAACAGAGTACTGTATCAACTCTCAGACGATCCTGCTGCTGCGGGTCATCGCTGCCTTCTGTTTCTTGGGCATCTTGTGCAGTCTGACTGCTTTTCTCCTGGATGTCTTTGGTCCTAAACACCCTGCTCTCAAAATCACGCGCAGATACGCCTTCGCTCACATTTTCACAGGTATTCAGCATGTCAGCACGCTACCTACACTCTTATTTATTAATGAGAAATAACCAATAAAAGGACTAAAGGAGGAAATGCTGAAATGGAGGTGTGTGTTTTTCCTCACTGTGCAGTGCTCCAGTGTGCCACTGTGATCGGATTCTGCTATTGGGCTTCAGAGCTCATCCTCACCCTGCAGCAGCAGCACAAGAAATATCACGGCTCTCTCATCTACGTCACATTCGCCATCAGCTTTTACTTGGTGGCTGGAGCCGGAGGAGCTTCCATTTTAGCTACGGCTGCTAACTTACTCCGCCATTACCCCACTGAAGAAGAGGAGCAGGCCCTAGAACTGCTGTCTGAGATGGAGGAGAGCAGTGAGACTTATCCAGTTGACTACGATATTGCTAACCAATTCCAGCCACCCCCTGCTTACACACCCTGATGAAAATACATTTTTAAGTCTTTTGTGTTGTTCAGGCCCCTCCCACCCCCATGCTTCCAACAAATCAAGGACCAAGCAACTTGCAAAGTCCGTTTATCATGTCATAAATGATTTACATGCCTAATATCCTACATTATTGCTTGTTTTCTCTCGTCTCATCTCCATCCACATGTTTATAACTGTCACTTGTGCTACTTCGTTAAGACTGTGCTTCTGGATTGGCTGGTAATCACTAGAAAATTATTTTTAATTTTTTGTAACATAGCTTTCAATTCGATGCCTGTAAAGACTTGAGCCCTAAACTAAAAATAGTCCTCATGGGTCCAGACGCTCCCGCCCGCAGGGCCATTTGACAATTTAAAAATTGACATTGTAATAAAAAAGGTACTGTAATAAATAAGGAAAGTGACCTCGTGACCTTGAAACAAGGTCAAGGTTATCCATATACAATCCCACCGTATTCACCCCAAAGGGGGACCCATACACCAAATTTGGTGATTGTCATTTACTTCCAAATTTATCGCATTAACAAATATTCCGGGCAGACAGAACCCATGTCTATAGCACCTGCTCCACCCACCTTCACTGGCGACGGGAAAAAAATCCATCTAGGCTGGGTTTAAAAAAGTGTCCCGCTTTACTGTGCACTAATTTGAGGTGTAGACTGAGTTCAGGTTTATAGTACTCCACCTGTCGGGTTCACTGACTGCGGTTTGGAGAGTTTCCTCCATCGTTATCACTTTTTTGTTCCATACTACACATCACACCCTTGCAACATTCCACAAGTAAAAAAAAATAAAAGCAGCTCCACGTTGTAGTGTTCGGAAATGCCCCTGTAATTAACGCGTCAGTTTCATTCGGGATGTTCGTTTATTCAGCTGCTCGAATGTGCGTGCGTTCCAGTCCGGAGCGTAGACCCTTCAGAGGGGGGGTGGATGGTTTTTCAATAATACAGAAAGGTAACTGCACTTCAGTGACACCCCGTAAGTTTTATATTTATAAACTTCATCTTTTTTAATCTTGTAAGAAAGAGATTTTGCTGTTCACATGAATTGACCTTAATGACGGAGGTTTAGTTTCTGTAGATACATTTAAACTTTGGCTTTTTGCAAAATTGTGTTTGTGTCAGAAACTTCAACATTTTCACCAAAGTCTTGTGGAACTTTTCAAATGTAATTATTTCCCCTTAAATGTTTAATTATTTTGGTGATATGTGGCTTCTTATGAAGATACCCATATTCCCCACATCTATACAGACGGACTATTTATTTTCTACTCTGTACTTTGGTAATTATTCATTAAACATGGTGAACATCTAGTACGTCACCTCTATGCCATTTTTGTTGGTGTCAGACTCACTGGCTATGAATTAGAAGTGTTCCATTTTGCCAACACATTAGTGTATTTAATTTTTGTTTATCTTTTAAACATCTTTGTGGTTTTTTTTTTTTGTTTCAGTGTGCTGTGCTAATTTATATAATTAAGGACGTCCCTGCTCAGTGCTACCGCTTCATCTAGAAAAGTTTTAAGTGTACACACGATCTGCAGTTCAATAGTCCTGTAATTGTTTGATATTTCACAGCATGCTGTGTACTGTGTGTGTGTTTACTCAGTGATCTGACTGTAAACACCTACTACTGGATTTTACACTCATTGTTTTCGCTTTTATATTGGGGTGGATTGTGACAGTTCTGCTCTGTTTCTCCTGTAGTCATAGCTTTGTCACGGAAAATAAAGATTCACAGATGCTTTTTGTGGTACCGTGGCATGTCTGAGTGCCTTTGTTTAGACTTTCTGTATGAAGCTGGATGACCTGTGCTTTAAAGTGTTTTATTAACATTACTGCTGCTTCTTCTACTAATCCTTATGTAAAAGGTCATTTACGTGCCACTCCCGGTGTTCTTGCCAAATTTGCTGTTTCCCCGGTGACGTTTGATTCCTGGAAATTGCTGGAAATCACAGGAAGTGACTTCTTTATTGTTACGGACTTTCCGGCTGAATTTTCACGCACTTGAAAATGTTCTTCTGAAGCCCGTTAGGGGTCTATTCTGGAGATATTTCATAATAACTGTGCCAAATTATACTGTTCCATTTTAGCCTACAGCTGCTTTAATGCTCAGGTTTCTCACAATGTTTCCCATCTGTGGTTCGAGAAAAAACACAGCAAGTTCCTTTAGGTGACTCAAAGAACTGAGCCGAATTCACACCTAATGTAGTGTAGATCTCCGTGACAACACGGAACATAAACCTGTTAAACGGATAGTTAAACGAGCAAGATGTCACGATGTGACACGAATGAATGTGAAAATAATTCAGTGAGAGGTGATGAACAAAAAGCCCAGTGTTTACTGTTCCTTCTTTTACTTCACAATGAATTTGCAGGGGAGTTCAACCTACTGAATCTCTGAATCTGAAAGTCTAATAAGGACTGCAGCTTGCTTTGTTTCTGAAGATTTCTAAAAAATTCGCTCAGCTAAAGTGTGTTCAACATATAACCACTTTATTCTCATCAATCACTCGTCTGTCAAACCACTTAAACCGACCCCCTAAACAGCTCACTTGACCATCACAGGGCCAACACAAACACACAACCATTCACACTCACACCTAGGGTAAATTTGGACCAGCCAATTAGCCTAATATGCATCTTTGGACTGTGGGAGGAACCTGGAGAACCCAGAGGAAACCCATGCACGGGGAGAACATGCAAACTCCATACAGAAATTCCCGAACCTGGGAATCGAACCCAGGACCTTGTTGCTGTGAGGAAGACGTGCTAATCACTACACGCCTTGCAGCCCCAAATGTATTTTAAGTATTAAAATTATATTTTATAAAATTACTGCAATCCATCAGATATATACTGACTACGCTAAAATTAAATTTTACGTCACTACGATTGGCTGAACTTTTATCCCTTTAGGATGTAATGTTTATTAAAATGCATTGTTTAGGTGTGAATGTGAGTGTGAATGTGTGTGTGTGTGTGTTGGCCCCGTAATGGTCTGGCATACTGTTCAGGGTGTACCCTGTCTTTGCCCAGTTCTGGTAGTAGGGTCATTTGGCACATGAGTGAGTGTAATTATAGGTAGCACAATTGCCCGAGCCATTAGAAGGTTAATAATGACCTTCAGACCAGTCACATTCAAAAGTTCAAGAACACTGTAATATAAATAGTAGGAATAAACGATCATGACAGTCATAAAAGCATAAAAACAGAGTCACCTCTCTTTAAAATGTAAAAGTATGTGAACACGTGAGTATTGACCATCAAGCTTCAAAAAGCACTAATAATAATCATTAATATTCAGTTGAATTCTTACTTGAATGTCTTTTTCACAGACTGTACAATTAACAAGCAGTGCAACATTACAGTAAAATACAGTAACATGCTGTTAATCATAACTAGCAATTACTATTAACAGAGTGACCATAAGAGTCCGAGCGTAAAGTGAAGAGCGCACCTGTAAACCGGTGAGAACTGTAGTAGAATGAAAGTGTTGCTACATACTCTCAAATGCTACTTGCTGTAAATTTTTTTTTTTTAATTAATTATTTATTTATTTATTTATTTTTGTCTTGTCCAGCATCACAGCAAGCAGAATGGTAGTCTGGTTGCAGCATTGTGCTGTACAATTTTGCTTTTTC
>JAOUQZ010000030.1:847971-858187 GCA_028564935.1 Neosilurus hyrtlii
GCTGACGCCCATCTCAGCCGACTCTGGGCGAGGGCGGGGTACACCCTGGACAGCTCGCCAGGCCATCGCAGGGCCAACAGTTGCACTCACACTCACACCTAGGGGTGATTTGGAACAGCCAATTGGATCTGTTTTATTTACATTTTAATAATCGATATAATACATGACATGCAGCCAGTGCAGGGTCACACATCCCCAATGATAATCTATATTTAAGGTTGTCGATGAGACCGTGCATTTTTTCGCCCTATTTTATGGCCATTTAGCTTACATGCGAGTACAAGAATTAAAAAAATCTAACTGCAGTGTGTTGCAGGCATCAAGTTCTACCTTTGTGTATATTTACAAAACCAATTAATATCATTGTAACATTTCTGAGTACTTTTTTTTGTTAAATGAAGTTTCATATGTATTAAAAATTCAAGATTTCTTTTTCTTTCTTCTTTTTTTTTCTTGCATTTTGGAAACAATACCAACTTTTCTGGAAATGAGGATAGTATACAGTGGATATAAGAAGTATGTGCACCCTACCAAAATACCAGGTTTTGGTTAAAATTTCAAACCTTTTTCCACCGTTAATGTGAGCTATAATCTAAAAAATAAAATTTTTTAGGGGGAAAAAATTAAAAACTCTGCACACCCTCTCATAATTGGGGATGTGGCTGTGTTCGGAATTAACCAATCACATTCTCACAAACTCATGTTAAATAGTAGTTAATACACACCTGTCATCAAATAAAGAAATTTTTGTTCACCCAGAATAAAGTCCAGCTATTCCTATATGATATTCCTGACATAAAATTCTTAATAGCTTTTTCATCTTCCAGCACATGCCATACTCCACTGAGAGCTTACAAAGCATTCAAAGAATATCATTGTTGAAAGGTATTAATTAGGAGGAGGGTATAAAATATTTTCTAAGGTATTACATATACCATGGAACACAATAAAGACAGTCAAATAAAATATGGCGAAAGAGTTACATGTCCCTAAGGGTTAGAGAAGTGAGTTTTGGACTGAAAGGTCACTGGTTCGAACCAGCAGGAAAAACGTGTGGGGGCAGAGGTGAGTGAGTAGCACCTCCTGTTCTTCCACCTTCACGGCTGAAGTGCCCTTGAGCAAGGCACCTAAACCCCAGCTGCTCTCCGAGCACTGCGATGTGGATATTCACTTCTTCGAGTGTGGACTGTGTGTGCTAACTGTTTACGTGTGTGTGTGTGTGTGTGTGTGTGTGTGTGTGTGTGTGTGTGTGTGTGTGAGTGTGCTCACTTTGGATGGGTTAAAGGCAGAGCCAAATTTCCCTTGCAGGATTACTGCAGTATATAAAAATTGATGAAAAGGCAAAATGAAAATTGGGCCAGGAGGCTGCCAAGAGGCCTGCAGCATCAATATAGAAGGTGCAGGAATATCCGGCAAATATTGGTTGTGTTCTACATTTTTAACACATTCTTCATATATATGGGAAGCCCTTTCTTACAAAAACATCCAAGCCGACATAAAGTTTACAAAAACCTTCATAACGTGAACCAAATACTCACAGGAATATGTGTTTTGGTCTGATGAGAACAAGGTTGAAATTTTGGCCATAATTACTGTATGTATGGTAATTATGGTACTGTATGGTAGTATGTCTGGTGCAAAAACAACACTGCACATTTCCAAAAAAACCCACACCATACATATGAGGAAAAATGGTCATCATAGCTTTAGGGCTGTTTTCATTCAGCTAGGACTGGGGCTTTAATCAATATGGAGGACATAAAGTAGAGTTCCAGATTCCAATCAAATTTGGTACAAATCCTTCATTCCACTGCTTAAAAGTTCTCAGAATGACACCGACCCAAAAATATACCACCAAAACAACAAAAGAATGGCTTTACCTAAAGCTTAAATATCTGCAGGGTGACCAGAAGAGGGCTGTGCAAAGGAAATGCCCTGAAAATATGACAAATTAGGAAGGCTACTGCAAGGAAGAGCATGTACCATGCTGACAGACTCCTACCCAATAACCAAAGAGATTGAAAGCTGTTGTAAACCCAGCGTTTTAATTAGTTTAAGTGTGTGAATATTTATGCAATCAGGTTAATGCATTTTATTTTTCCCCCTAACTGATTTAATTGTTTTTCCAGTTGATTTATCCAGGTTATATGTCACATTAAAAGTAAAAAAATCTGAAATGATTTACATTTATGACATTTGACAGATGCCCTTACCCAGAGTGACATAAGTGCTTTGATGCCACTATCACTGAGCATCAGTGAATACATTCTGATACAGGTTCTCTAGGATACAGGCTAAGTATACCATCCGTCAATACTTTGACGCTGGGACATTTTGATTAAAGATAAATACTAAAGTGCTAATTCAAGTACTTCTATTAAGATGGTAGATGTAGGTCTGAAGACACCCAGTGAGTTCTCTTGTATTTTACCAGGGGCATGTATATGTTTTATATCCACTGTATATGGATAGATAGATGATGGGACTCACTTTTCTTATGCAGCTCCTGGAGGCCAGTGCTGCTAAGGCGGCTGACATGCCTCAGCTCCCTCCCTTGCCCCATGCCAGCCTGCTCCATGTTCATGGCCTCCAGGAAGCCTAAGCCTCTCCGACATTCAGTAGCATCAAACTCATAACTCTCATCTATTGATGGATTCTTACTAAAGACAGATGCAAAATATAAAATAAGACTTCCAAACAATATGCAAAACCAATAAAAAAGTTGTTACAGAGGTAATTCACCTTTTTGACTTTTGCTGTCGCAGGTCTGATTCTCTCTTGTGCCTCTCACTCTCCTGTATAGTCTCAGGAGAGCTCAATAATGTAGGAGTCATGGAAAGGGACTGCCGGAGGTGCCCAAATGTCCCCACACTCCCTCTACCACTGCTCTGGCTGGCATAACTGGCTCGACCTATGCTGTCCCTGCCCTCACCTACACCTACCACCCCATACAGTTCTCTCTGACTGTCCCCTGAGTGAAAAGCTGCTTCGTGTGGTGAAGGCCAACTGTAACCCCTAGGCAAGAATGGCTGCTGAAAACTCTTTCTGGCAGTCACAGAATGAGGATGGTCCCACCTTGGAACTAGTCTGGGTACATCAAGGGCTCGGGGGGGAACATGAGGGACATATCTATGCTGGACTGACCTTAGAGTCTCTTGATAAGACAGTGGGCACCTTAGAGTCTCTGGAAAAACTGTGGCTTGCCGACGTGGATCTAACTCTTGTCTAGAAAGTTCTACAAGATTTGGTGGAGCCAAGACTGATGGTTCATATGCATGCATGAGAGATGAAGAAATCATGTATGGCCTCCCACTGTAAGGTCTCTCTAGGCTATAGCTGCTGTTAGATTTGGTAAACCCTGTCCCTTGCATATAGAGACCAGACCTCAAATAAGGATTTGCAGGTGTGCAACTCAAATTATAGGACTTGTCTTTCATCCCAAGATCATCTTTGTAACAGTTATTAGACACATTTATCCTGGAGCTTTGATGATGTGGCCACTTCTGAGACCCTAAACTAACAGTTTTCCTAAGATATGGCCGGGGCTGCCCCATACCTGAGAGAGTCCTACATGGATCAACACTGATTGATTTTTTCATAAAAGGGACAGGAGCCTGAGTGATCCGGGCACTTATCTGGTTTGTTTTATTCTGTGGTTTATACCACTCACTGTTCTCTAATAAAGATTTGTCCATTCTCTCAGCTTGATAAGGGATATTATGAACTACTTTAGTACTTGCTAGAGTCTGTGCTGGGCTCAAGTGTATGGATTTATCGGAACCAAGGCTTTGGTGAGGGAAAAATGGCTGGGGACTTCCTTCCTGAGTTAAATAATGTGTTGAAATACATTTCGCATTCGAGGACCCTGGATATCTACTTGTATTTCCTTGAGCCAGCACTAGAGAGGGTTTAGGACTAGTTACATTTTCAGGTACAGAACTCTGTACTGGGTTTCTGGATATTTTAAGATCCATCAAAAATCCACTTTGGGGATCATCACTCTTCTTTAAATGGGTGTGACTTTGGTTCTCCCAGTTCTTAGGGACCACATCAGGTTCACCTCTTAACAGAGTTTCAAATGTTTGTTTGGTGCTGAGCGAACTGGGTTCCTCAATCTGACTCTCCTCAGTAGGTTCATCTACACTCATCTCAACAAAGCCTGGTTGGCTCAAATACTCCAAAATAGTGCTTGGTTGCAAATGAGATATCCTGTCAGGTTGGGGCATGATCTTGGCTTTCAGTGATTCAGATAATCTGATGGAGAAATTAGACTGATCACTTTCAACTTCATTTTCAAAAAGAGGAAGAGGGGAAATATGACTGGGGCTAACACTGAAGACACACTGGTCACTCTTTCGAGAACGTGCCCTGAGGCCCTCCTTCTCTTCTTCAGGCTGAAAGCTTGGCTTATCTCCAGTTTTGACCTTACTATTACTCTTTTTATTATCATACGTAATGATGGAACAACCAGTACAACTTTGGTTCAAGTTAGTGCTGAGTTTAGGGAAATGTCCATCCAGGCTGGCGTCTTTTCCACTTTCAGCAGAGTGATGTGTGGACAAAGAGACATCTGCTTGTGTCTTTATTTCCCTTTTATGCATCCAGTGATCCTCTGTTAAAATCATTGGGCTGGAAAAGTCCTTCTCTATTGGTCTCTCTGGGCATCTGGCCTGTGCCTTACTTATGTCCGCTGACTCACAGCAAGTAGAACTGTCCTTTTGGTTTGAAAGGATTGAGAGGGAAGTATACTGTGTAACTGGTGAATGTGTGACATCATCTCCTGCTGAGTCTTCTACACCGACCAAACCTTTGTGTGGTGTGTCTGTGAACATGCAGTGAGAAGTGTTCCCCTCTGAGATGCTGAAATCAGGGACCTGCCTGGTAGGAGAAGTCACAGGGCTGATGTCCCACTGAGTGTATGGGGAAGTGAAGGTGAGTAGCCTCTCCATGGGACTACTGGTATTTCCAAAATAACAACCCCTTCGATGTTCTGAAATTTGTTGGGTGAGGCTGCTAGGTCTCTTAGCTTTTTGCCTTAGAGGGATGTCCTGAGGTTTCAAAACGGGTTCCTCCATCCCAAACCCTGCCCATCTTCTAATAGGACTTGCTGACTTAGCCTGTCTCTGCTCCTTCTCACACGTTTTTGCTCCGAGGCTGGTCATGAAGCTTTTCAGCTCATTTTGATCTTTCATTAGTGTTAGACTTTTGCTGTGGCTGTCTTGCCATGTTGATGGCAGAGAAGTTATCACACACTTCTCTGTCCTAAGTGAACATGATTTGGGAGAGGCTCGGAAAGAACTATGCTTGCCCCCTTCATAGTTATCTTGTCCAGAGGACTGAGGGAATTCTTTTTTTGTTATGGAATCCTTTAAACATGACTGATTATTGAAACGACCATCAGGCCCTCTGGATATAGACTCAATAGCCGGCAACGAGGAGGGGGAACCACCAAGGTGGCTCTCAAAGAGAGTGTAGCATGGTGGTGGAGATGATGAGGGGAGAAGTTGCTTCTTCTGATCTTGATACTCACTACGACTACCCTTGTCAAAGGATGAGCGATCCGAGCAGTTAGAAGAAGAGGAATTGGGGAAAAAGTTAAGTGGAGGGCATAGCTTCATCTTCAGTATGCTGTTGGGACTATCAGGCAAGTTAGCTCTGTATCGAGAGAAAAAACAGGACAATAAATTTAGTAAAAGTTTAGTTATAGTTATGGTATATAACTATAAAATGCTTAGAGCTGGGCTATTCATCTGGTGGCCCAGGGGCCGGGTCCTGCCCGCAAGGTATTTTGTACTGGCACTTTGACTTTATACACCTCTCTTTAAAGAAGTAAATGTATATAAATATATTATATACATAAATAAACAATAAAAACAATCTGAAGTTAATTTTTTTTGTATGATGTTGTCACAATTGTTTTTCACCATGTTTATTCCGCCTCACTGTGTAACAACCTGTTATCGTGAACCAATCAACTTTTGAGACCTCCGCCCTCCACGCGCTCTTCCCACCAATAATCTTTTAGCTCTCACAGTAGCCCGGTAACTTGGACAAAACGTTTGTTTCTACTTAAAAAAAACAAAAAACGCAAAGCTGATTGGGAGAACAATTGGTTTAACAGTGAATAGACAGAAGTACGTTTTTATCTGTCTGTTTGAAGCCCGTGTGTCTGCTGTGCGGTGAGTGAATATCGGTATGTAAAGAATACAATTTTAAAAGGTATTTTTGATAACTTTGACACTGCTCTCCCACTGGGCTCTGATGTTCACCTCCAGAAGATTTTGGTGCTCATCATTCTCACACATGAATTGCGCATCACTCACTCCGCAGCACCTGCACCACTGTTTGCGTGTTGCCCTGACAACGTATACATCCGACTTTATTGCTCTTGGTAAATCGCCAAAACTTTACTGCTCTTGCTAATTTTAGCTCTCGCAAAGAATATAATTTTTCTCATCAAATGTTGGTGACTAAATCAGTAAAGTAACACGTATGTTCACCAAATTAATGACTAGGATTGATTTTTGAAAAGGTTGATTATTACAGTTAAAGTATTACATCTGTGTGGTGATATTCACATTATCTTTTTCTTCTTATAATATTTAAAACTGAACTTTTCTTTCTTATTATTCACTTCTTCTTCTTTATACTTTTTTCTTTTTGTTATTATAATTAAAAGTTTAGTTTTTCTGTCTTAATATTCACTTAATGATTATTATTATTATAATTTATCATTGTAATTTGCCTTAAGAACTTAAGTAAGATAAAATACTATTCACTTCTACAGTTCTGTTGAATACCAGGCTATACAATATGCACTTGGATGTTGTTGTACTTTACTGTATCTGTAGCTGTTAATGTGATTACTAATTTTTCAAGCCGTATTTCTGATCCACCTGCAAGATAACAGTGATGTCCACAGCAATGATTTTTATACTTTTTCTAATTAAATAAGATTTTGTTCAAGTGATCTCCTATTTAGGACCTCATCAAGTAAAATGAAGGTGTGTTTGTGTTGAAGTTCCTCTATAGACACTGAAATGAAATTGCTGTCATACATAGTGATGCTTTTTCAAAAACGGCAGTTCATAAGAAGTAGCAAATATAGAACAAGCAGCACATACAGAACAACAAGGTTACATCAAATGACCTGCAGAAAAAATATTAATTGGCAAGCAAAGATGAGCTGATTGAATTTTTATGCCCGGAGTGGCATTAGGTCACTAAAGGGCAATGTGAAAGAGAGCATGCCAAGACACTGTGATTAAAATGTCAGGATTATTCCATCAAACATTGATCTCTAAAATCACCCAAAGTACAGAGATTAGTATTATTTTCTTTAAAATTGAATATGATCTGCATCGTTTTTGTTATTTTTGACCAGACAATATTTTACGTGAAATTTGGGGAAATCAAAATGTTTAAATGTGTACGGGTTTGATTTTTAAGTCGCAGTGCAGTCAGTACACATGTTTGTGTAAAACATTAGAAGCAATGCAGTATACATGTAAGAATATAAACATTACAATACTGTAATATATTAATTTACTGTTCCAAATCCTTATGAGGGTATGTTGGAAAGATGAGGACATTCATAGTACTGAGGGAAACTTACTGTGCAGATCGGGTCCTCTGGAAAACTGTAGAGATAACTAAAACAGAAAGGAGGTGGGAAATGGAAAAAAAACAGTTTATATAATATCACAAAGAACAGTAATTATCAAACAAATGGAATGAAAAAAACCTTGAATACTTCAATACTTCAAGAATATGTCAAACTTGAAATTTGTGAACAGTTTAGAATTTTCTACATTTATGCTTAAATTTGACCTAAATATATTATGTTATCGGGAGGTGGAAGGAATACTTTCATCAATCCCACCAACACGCCCTCTGTGAAATAGGAAGAGCCTGGGGGGTCGGGAGGGGGTCTGCCCATTACTGGGGCAGAGGTTGCCAAGGTAGTTAAAAAGCTCCTTGGTGGCCAGGCTCCGAGGGTGGAGGGGATCCGCCCTGAATGCCTAAAGCAGGGGTCACAAACCTTTTTGAAACTGAGAGCTACTTCATAGGTACTGACTCATACGAAGGGCTACCAGTTTGATAGGTTCTCCTGAAATTACACATTTGCTCAGTTTGCCTTTAGTTATACATTATAAATAATGATTCATGATACTCATCTATGTGGAGACACTGATCACGTTAATGATTTCTCACAATTATTATTAACAATAAAAATCAAAAATTAATTTTAGACGCAGCTCACTAGTGAGTTGTGCTATTTTTAGAAAAGGACTGCGGGCGACTTATGAGGTCCTTGTGGGCGACCTGGTGCCCGCGGGCAACGTGTTGGTGACCCCTGACTTAAAAGCTCTGGATGTTGTAGGACTGTCTTGGTTGACACACCTCTACAACATCACGTGGTAGACTTTCTCAGGTAGGCTGAGGAGTGTGATTCTGTGATAGTTGGAACACACTCTCCAGCCTACTTGGGAAAGTCTATTCAGGAGTACTAGAGAGGAGGATCTGACCGATGGTTGAACCCCGGATTCAGGAGGAACAATGTGGTTTTTGTCCTGGCTGCATAATATCTACGGATGGAATTTCTAGGCATAGTCAAGGTTTGGTGGCCACAGGATCTCGTCTCTGCTTTTTGCAGATGATGTTGTCCTTTTGGCTTCATCAATCCGGGACCTTCAGCTCTTGCTGGAGTGATTCGCAGTGGAGTGTGAAGCGACCGGGATGAGAATTAGCACCTCCAAGTCCGAGGCCATGGTTCTCAGTTGGAAAAGGGTGGAATGCACCCTCTGGGTTGGAAATGAGATCTTGCCCCAAGTGGAGGAGTTCAAGTATCTCGGGGACTTGTTCACGAGTGAGGGAAGGATGGAGCGGGGGATTGACAGGCGGATCGGTGCAGCCACTGCTGTAAAGCGGATCTTGTACCCATACATCATGGTGAAGAGGGAGCTGAGCCGGAAGGCAAAGCTCTCAATTAAAAAGTCAATGTCTGTTCCTACCCTTACCTATGGTCACAAGCTTTGGGTAGTGACCGAAAGAACAAGATTGAGAATACAAGTGGCTGAATTGAGCTTCCTTCGCAGGGTGGCAGGTCTCTCCCTTAGAGATAAGGGTGAGAAGTTCTGTCATTCGGGAGGAGCTCAGAGTAGAACCACTGCTCCTCTATCACACTCCAAAATCTAGTGAAGGGCCTTCCCAGAAGAGAGAAATGACAGTAAAGAGAAACGAAACCTGGAGTCCAACCATCAAGTGTCCATAAACTTTTGTCTGTATAGTGTATCTCTTGTGACTTCTGCTTGCTTGAAACAAAACACTCCAACTCTTTCTGAATTACTGTGTACCACTCATTTCCCCTTACCAGCTCGTCTCTTTCTGCGGCACTCCCTTCTGTGGTTCATAACACATGCGGTCACCACTGAAAGAACGATAGCCACAAATAGGAAGCACACGCCCGCAATCACACCAGTCATCAGGGGTTGAGTAATAAAAGTCATCAAGCTTGGTGGAGCTGGGTATATGTCCATACCTGCAGATCAATTCATAACAAAAGTGATTAAATGGAAAGATAAAACAAAAAACAACCTTTTGCTACCACACCACTGTGTCACCTAGATTCTGTGTAAAATGATTAGATAGAATGCAATGATTTGTAAATACTTTTGACCTATAATTAGTTGAATTCAACACAAAGACAAGCTATTTAATGCTCAAAATCAGATGTTATGTTTCTTGTAAAAATCCACTTATTCTAATTATAATATCTCTACATTCCAAAAAAACAGTTGGCACAGGTACATATTTACCACTATGTTAAATCATCTTTTCTTTTAACTATACTTAGTACATGTTTGGGAAAGTGAACTGAAAGTAAACTTATTTCCCATTCTACTATCACCTATTACCAGTTAACCTCTTTACCTGAGACATGTTCCATACTGGTGTTTTTAAGCTTTACAGGACTTTCCTTGTCTTTTGTTGCTTCTTTGCTCTCCTTACTTTTATTGTTTTGGAATGTGCTGAATATATATATATATATATATATACACACACACACACACACACACACACATTTATTGGTAGTTCTTTGTTTCGAATTCAACTCAATATAAGATAATTATGTCATGTCATGTCATTTTCTGAACCGCTTAATCCTAATTAGGGTCGCGGGGTGGCTGGTGCCCATCTCAGCCAACTCCGGGCG
>JAOUQZ010000030.1:869024-881348 GCA_028564935.1 Neosilurus hyrtlii
TCTATCTATCTATCTATCTATCTATCTATCTATCTATCTATCTATCTATCTATCTATCTATCTATCTATCTGTCTATGACAGGTATTTGTCTAAGAGGGTGGGCTGAAAAGTTCATAGGCTAACCATGATGAAATTAACAAATTTGAACAAATATAGTTTATTTTTATCTCAGTCTCCCCTGGGGTCTGCACGCTTCTTCCATCCGTCTTGCAGCACTTGGATCTCCTTGGTATAGAAGCTTTCAAGTTTCATTGTTTTGGCATTACTCATTCTTAGTAAGGATATGAAATTTTCAGCCCACCCCCATATCTATCTTCTGTATAATAACCATAATCACATAGGCATAATATTAAAATATTTGGTACAATACCGGGGTCTATAATTACTTTTGATTTCATTTAGGTTTATCTAAGGGATCACGGAGCAGCGTGGTGGTGTAGTGGTTAACACTTCTGCCTCACAGCAAAAGGGTCCTCAGTTCAGCGAGAGCGTCTCTGTGTGGAGTTTGAATGTTCTGCCCATGCTTTCGTGAGTTTCCACCAGATACTCTGGTTTCCTCCCACAGTCTAAAGACATGCACATTAGGCTAACTGGCTGTTCCAAATTGCCCGTAGGTGTGAGTGTGAGTTTGCCCGGTTAGGGACTGGAGAGCTGTTCAGGGTGTACCTCGCCTTCACCCAGAGTCAGCTGAGGCAGGCTCGAGCCTCCCTACGACCCTAATAAAGGATAAAGTGGTTCAGAAAATGAATGTGGATGAATAAGGGATTAGAAATATTAGTAATTGTCCAAAATTACACTAATCGGTTAAGAATATACCGAAGTTTCACTGTGGTGTTACATGCTTAAAAATACATAACTGAATATTAGGAGGGGATTTAAAAGTTAGTACTATAATTACATTAATCTCCATAAAGAGACATTACTCTATCACAGAGGTACAGATGCATTTAGTACTCACTCAATATTATAGACATTTTGACCTTCTTTCTGCCACTCATATGTGAGGTTAGATGGATATGCATCAGCACGGCACTGCAGAACCGCATCCTGAGATATGTTCATAATGGAGTCTTCAGGGAAGAGAACAATAACTGGAGGACCTGTTTGAAACCAATAATAGAGCTCAATATGATATAAAAAGCTTTAAATCCTGATTTAAACAATTGTTATGAAAGACTTTAGACATTGCTCATGCTAGAATTAAACAACAGGTGGCGCAGTTTACTCTTTTATATGACTTCCTCCACGATGCAAGATTTACAATTATATTGATATCATTGCTTATATGCTGTTAGAGGCACTGTGGCACACATTGTTACTGTCAAATATAAACTCAAAGCTTCCCCCCACTGCTCAATGTCTAAACACATTTTCAAGAGCATCTTTAGTCATAATACAATTCAATGGAAAAAAGTCTTATTAGTGTGTGAGGCAGGAAACTCATGCAAACATAGGGAGAATATATAAAATGTAGCTCCAGGGTTGACATGGATTACTTAAAAATGTATTCCAATACATGAAAAGGAAGTAATGGTGCTATATCTACTAAGTGAAAACCTTTTTCCCCCACTGGAGTCCACGGTAATGAATTGGTAACAGTGAGAATAGTCATGGTTTCACTCAAGACCAGAGTGGTGTTGTGAGACTCATGAAGCTCTAATGTGTGCACTTTTGGTTTAATATGCACTTTGCCCGGCCAAAAAAAAGCTCAATAATATTTTGCTTTAGCTTTAATTATGGCAGGAATTTGTTGTGGCGTTGTTTTGACAAACTTCACAACATTTATTTCCATCCGGAGTGGCATTACTCTGGATACACTTTCTGAGATGTTGCAATGACAACAGGCGAGCTGAACCACCCTGAAAAGTCTTTTTCAGCACATTCAGTTATTCAGCTTACTTTGTATTATTGCATAGTTTATTTCATAAGGTAATATCATCGCATAAGGAAATATTGTCCTTCAGAGACTCACCCGTGTATAAGTTATGCAGCCAAAGTTTTGCAAACTCTGAAAAACTGAATTTTTTTTATTGTATTAAAATGTATTGATTTTTCTGGGATTTCTAGCTTATTATTTGTGTAGCCATGAGCTTTGCAGTCCGCTATTGTACTAGGGACGCAATCAGGCACTGGCCAATAACACTGACCATTTGTTCTATTATTTTTGTAATTGTCATGGTAAATACAATGTGGGAACATTAGTAAAAAAAAAAAAAAAGCACAATAAAACATAGACAAAAAACAACCATCAGATGTAGTGAAATCCCTCAGCCACCCAGCAGTTTTTGAGAAATAACTTTACATAAATTTACAGGGCCAGCGTCATTCTGACAAGATTAAAGGTCAAACCGAGAAAATGACGTGCCTTTAGACACCTACACAGCACAGGACACCTGCATGCGAGATTTCAGAATGATCCAACCAGCAGTTCCTGAGAAATAGTCTGGACTAAATTTATAGGGTGAAGGTCATTTTGATATAGACAAAGAGAAAATGACAATTCAATGCACATCTACACACTTTACACACCATAGGAAACCTGCATGCAAAATTTCAGTATGATCTGCCCAGCAGTTCTTTAGATGTGAAATAACTGAGTTATCACTTTATTAGAACACTGGTACACCCAGACTATGTAATAACATTGCATAAAACAAGGTCAAACATCATGTGACACGTCCATTTCAGCCAAGCCAATCAGACAAATTAACACTACGTGTCACTACCGGTGCTGGAACATGGAATTCATTCATTTATTGATTTTCTGAACTTATTTATTCTAATTAGGGTCACAGGGAGGCTGACGCCAATCTCAGCCAACTCTGGGTGAGGACAGAGTACACCCCGAACAGCTTGCCAGGCCATCACAGGGCAGAAACGCGCTGATGGCAATGCAGCCTACTCTTTACGAAAGTCAGCAATGGGAACATGGAATTCTTATCATAATAAATAAGTTTTAGGAGTGATAAAGGACAGACCTACTACTGAATAAATCCAACAGTCTCTACCAGTATGGACCCAGGGGTTCTCATCTTGGAAGCCCTGCACCTACTCAGAAACTGTGAGGATGACTTCTCACTGCTGGTGATATAAACTCTTTTACTAAAATGATTTAGGACTACAATTCCCATTACAGGTATAAGATAACCCAATAGACTTCATGTTAAACTACAGTGACGTTTCTGATACATGGTTTGTATTTTATCTGGATAGTTAAGAAGCCTGTTTATGTGAGTTCTGTGTGTGTTCCAGAAAGAGAAATGCTCTTGACTGAGTGAACTGTCGGTCTCAATTAGTCTGGAAGCCTTGTATTCTTGTTCTGTTGTGTTGGTAAAAAAAAATAAAATACCTGTTCTTAAAATTATTTTTATTTCCCTGTCTTGGGTTTATATAATAGAAATCCACCAAACAAAATAAAAAAAGAATGGCTTAACCTACTAGAGAGGAGGGCCAATGCAACATACTAAGCTGACATTAGTTCAGACCGAGTATTTGGACATGGATTCAGTTTTGGGTGAAGATATTCAAATAGAGAATGTCTAATTGTCATCACCACTAAATTCTACATAAGAAGAGCCAAATCTAAACGGCTTATTGGATCACATGTTTACTAATCTTTGCAAAGATTTCACTCTGAGAGGTTGTTTATGCTTCAAATATATAGACCTCTGTCGATCAGGGTTGATCATGGGGTGACATCCTACTTGCTGGTGGAGCAGCGTCTTCTGTGCCTGTGAAGACCTATGCGTGAGTGACAGTTTCTTTGGCATAGGTCGCACGTGAAACATAATGCTGGTCTGTTGGTGTTGCTGCACTCCTTTCTGTGGGCTCGCTTTTCTGCGGCAGCCTCCATCAGCTTTGCTTCGCCTGTTTTGAGGTGCCGAGTCAGGGCCTCTCTCCACTTTGAGCGGTTGTCTGCCAGGCTCTCCCAGGTCTCTGGGTTCATGTTGGTGGCCTTCATGTCCCTCTTAACGACATAGCGGTAGCGTAGCTGCAGTCATTCTGTAGCTATCACCCCAGCATCCAGTTCACTGTACATGAAGTCTTTGGGGATGCGACCATCTTGTATTCGGTGGACGTGGCCTAGCCATCGAAGTCAGCGCTGTCGGAGCAGAGTGTACATGCTCGGTAGGCCGCTGCAAGCCAAGACCTCGGGTTGGTCACTTTGTCCTGCCAGGAGATACCCAGGATGCGGTGGAGGCTGCACATGTGGAACGTGTGCAGTTTCCTCTCTCTCGTGGTCCGTGTCTCGCTGCCGTAGAGCAGCATGCTGATGACGCAGGCATGGTACATGGTACGCCATCTTGGTCTTGACCGACAGCTTGGGGTTTTCCCACACACGAGACGTGAGGCGAGCAAGAGTCGTGGCAGCCTTCCCGATCCTCTTGTCGATTTCCACGTCTAGGGAGAGGTTGTCGGTGATGGTTGAGCCGAGGTAGGTGAACTCATGGACCACATCGATCTCGTAGTCATCTATAGCGATGGACGGTGGTGTCTCGGTGCCTTGTCCCAGGACGTTGGTTTTCTTGAGGCTGATCATCAGCCCCGAAGTCCTTGCAGGCCTGGGAGAAACGATCCATCAAGGACTGGAGATCGCGCTGCGTGTGGGTTGCTACAGCACTGTCATGAAAAGCCTGCCATCTGACCGAGTACGCAGGTAGATGCCTTCTGTTAAAGTGCCGAAGGCATGCTTCAGCATCAGTACGAAGAAGGTCCCGGAGAGGGTAGGGGCGAGGACGCAGCCTTGCTTAATTCCGCTGCAGATGCTGAGGGGCTCAGAGATGCTGCCGTTAAATTGTATGACACCTTTCATGTCAGTGTGGAAGGACACGATCATGCTCTGCAGTCTTGGTGGGCAGCCAATCTTTGGCAGGATCCTGAAGAGGCCTTCTCTGCTGACGAGGTCGAACGCTTTGGTAAGATCTATGAAAGCGACGTACAGGGACATCTGCTGTTCTCTGCACTTCTCCTGGAGTTGGCGGAGGGAGAAGACCATGTCTACTGTTGACCGTTCGACTCGGAAACCACACTGTGACTCTGGGTAGACCCGATCGGCGAGTCTCTGTAGGGCCAGCAAAGATGACCTGAGCGAAGACTTTGCCTACAATGCTGAGTAGAGAGATGCCTCTGTAGTTGTTACAGTCGCTGTGCTCCTCTTTGTTCTTGTAGAGGGTGATGATCTTGGTGGCCCTCATGTCCTGTGGCATGGCCCCTTCCTGCCAGCACTGGCAGAGGACATCATGCAGCGGGAGCAGTAGGGTTATCTTGCAGTGCTTGACCAGGTCGAGGGGAATCCCGTCGCTGCCCGGGGCTTTGCCAGAAGCCAAGCTGTCAATGGCTTCGCTCAGCTCCTCCACGGTGGGCTCTGCGTCGAGTTCGTCCATGACGGGCAGGCATTCAATGGCATCGAGGGCTGCAGGTGCGACAGTATTCTGCATGGAGTAGAGGTCGGAGGAGTGTTCCACCCATCTCTCTATCTGCTGCCCTCTGTCTGTGATGACATCCCCGGTGAAGGATTTGATGGGGGCCATCTTGTTCTGTACTGGTCCCAGGGCTTTCTTGATGCCGTACATCCCTCGGATGTTCCCTGTTATTGCTGCTATCTCGATGGCTTCACTCAGCTCTGTCCAGTATTCATTGGCGCAGCGCCTGGCAGGCTGTTGGACTTTATTTCTGGCGGTCCTTAGAACCTGAAAGTTCTGTTTGCTGGGTGAACATTTGTAGTCTGTGAGAGCGTCATGCTTCAAATATGTAGATTTGCAAAATGTGTATTATTTTTCAGAGATTAAATACAATGTTACCTAATGTGTATAAAACACAAAGAAAAACTTAACGTGAAGGGATTGTCTAGTTTTTCATATGATTCAGGTCCAGGACACTTGCTCCTCTAAGTTAAAATTTAGTCTCAAACTAACCTGGTAAAGCCCCACTGTACCCACTAGTACCTCTTGCTTTGTTCTCTCACATGAATGAATCAGCATCACTGACCTTTAACCTGTAGCTGGGTAATGTGAGTCAAGTTTCCCTCAGAATTGGATATGTGACACTCATACGTTCCTGCTGTTTCCCTGGTAACCTTGACCAGAGATAAGTTTCCATTAATAACCTGATGGGAACAAGAATGTCAAACATTAATAGAGGCATGTCACATACATATTTCAGTATCAATTATAGACAGATTTCATTTATTTACACCAACATTCTAGAAATCCTGCACCAATAGAGTGCCTGGTGGATATGCGGCCTATACCTGGGTGCATCTTACATCTTGACAACTTGTGGAGGACTCATTTTTTCTTATTCTTCTGTTTTTTTGGGGTTTTTTTTTCCTCCGTGTTTTCTCCCCTAATTTAATTGTAGCCAATTTTCATACATTAAGTATTTCCTCCCAATCACGCAACCATCACCAATCAGGGATGGGCAAGGGAAATCACATGCCTCCTTTGGGACACGTGATGCAGTGGTGCCAGTTAGCTGCATCTTCTTGAGTTGCTGTGCATGCATATTCAGGGGAAGCGTAACACATTCGGAAGGAAATCGCTATCTGCTCCTTGTATGCATGTTCTCACAGACAGCCATGCAGGGGTGGAAATTAACACTAGTTAATAATAATTATAATATTAATAATAATAATAATAATAATAATAATAATAACAATGATAATAATAATAATAATAATAATAATAATAATAATAATAATAATAATAATAACAATAATAATAATAAACTAGTCCGCTGGTCCGTGCAAGTCAAAAATCTGTAGGGAGAGTGAAATTAGCTAGCAAGTCATCCTGCTGGCGACCTGACAAATCCAACAGGCAAAGAAGATATCGTGTTCCTGACCAGTAAATATGAAAGGGGGCTATAGTCCTGTTGGTCAGTAGATCAGTTTTGCTAAATTCCACCCTTGCTCATGACTGGCTGGTGATAGGTTACAAGACAGGGAAGCGAGTGTATGGCCCCCAATCAAAATAATGGGTTTACACTAATAAAAATATATCATCAGCAGCAAATGAAGAGTTTGAGTTCAAAGACAGATAAGTGCCATTGTTTTAATTATGAGAAAAACTTTCTTTTAAAGCTCTGAAAAATTTTTTTGAAAGCTACTGGAAAATGTTGGGAGTTTTTTTTTGTAAAGCTACTTAAAAAGTAGTTTTTCTCATAATTAAAACAATGGCACTTATCTGTTTTTGAACTCAAACTCTTCAAATCATGTTTTGCAAGCTTCTGTTTTAAGCAATCTTTAGATTTTTACCTGAAAGTTCTTTTCTTCCTCCACAGTGCTGTTCTCTTTTCTCCAGCTGATGTTTGGTTTGGGGTTGCCAAATGCACTACAGCTAAGGGTGAGTGATTCTCCCAAAAGAACCTCCACAAAAGAAGGAGGTATCTTTATAACCACTGGAGGAGCTACAAGTGGAGGCAAAAGGGGAAAAAAATAATACAGCACCTGGATAATGAGGAACTGTTTTATACAACCTCTACTGTACATTCAAACACACCTGCAATATCTGATCCCATACACATAAAATAAACTATTTAACAGCATCTGCCTTTTCAGCACCTTGCCATTATCAGTAAAGCATGATTGAACCCATTAAGCACAAAACAAGAAAAGAACATTTCCCAAATGCCACAAAGAGATGGTAACATCCTCCAAACAATGACAACAGTGTCCAACAATTACAAAACAAACACATTATTAAGCTGAGGGATGGGTAAAATTTTTGATAACACCTCTCACATTTAGATTACTAATGCGTGTTATAGTAATCTGATTAAAGAGGAATGAGACAATATTAGTCAGACTTGATTATTCAGATGTGACCTAAAAAGTGTCATAAGCACTGGGGGATCGATCCAACTGAGACAGTAAAAATCAGGAAACAGCACAGAATGTTAGCTTCACTAAACGTTTGTCAAACAATTGAGGGGTTTGTGTCAATATAGGGTCCCTTTACAATAGTTTAAATCCGAATATCAGTCATTAGTTTAGTTTTCACTCCACAGAGCTTCAGTGAAACACCTCATAATAAATATATTTACCACAAGGAAGGAAGATCATTTTTCTATTTTTATATCAACACTAAACATTGTTCTGAATTCTCTCCCTTCACTTCCTGAAAATTGAAATAGGAGATAATATTAGTTACTTGATGAACTTTATTTTTCTTTTTTCATTTATAACTTGTCTCTGATCTCCGAAACCTTTCATACAGCTGGGAATAATTAAAAAAAATTACTTTTAATACCACAAATTAAGAAAAAGAACAAAACTCTAAATAATTCACCAAGGATTACATCTCCTTTTCCAATATTATCCCATCTGTTCTCTAATAAAGTCTGGGTTGCAAACTCAACTTGAGGAAAAAAAAAAAGTTTTGTAAAAATATAATATTTTAATAGAATGGTAATAAATTTATCGTTTCTTCCATAAATTATATATTATACAGCATGGTACTCGGTGAATATTGTACTCGGTGAAAGTGGCAAACCCTGAATGTGGTACTCTGTGAATGTGGTACTTGGTGAATGTGGTACTCGGTCTTGATTACCTGAATAAAGAGTTTTCTAAATAAAATACATTTGTATAGGAATAACAAAACATGAGATGCTTTTGCAATTTACTTTAAAGTGCTTTATTTATTTGTTTGTTTGTTTATTAATTTATCTAGGAGGAAAAAGCTTGAGGCATGCCATGTTTCACATGTAGTGTTGTATAGATGGGCGGGACTTCAATAAAATACTTTTAAATTGTAAATTCATATCTGGATCACATTAAATTCACATCTGAATGAACTTGATTTTTTGCCCAGTGTATACGACCACCAAATCTTTAATGACATACCTCACCACCGCATCTGTTAGTTCTTTCCATCCATGATTCTTTTTTAATGTATGAATATGCGGATGCTGATATTATATGACATTCCATGTCCCAAAAGCCAGAGTCAGTAGACGAGGATCGGCCTGGCAGAACCCACGCCTTTGGCTGCTACCCCGCTCACATTGCACCTGACCCCTATTGCCCCTCCCACCGGTGGTGGGTCCATGGGAGGGCGGACTCATGGCTCCTCTTCGGGCTGGGCCCGGTCAAGTTCCATGGGCAGAAGCCCGACCACCAGGCGCTCGCCTTTGAGCCCCTCCCCCAGGCCTGGCTCCAGGGGGGGACCCCGGTAACTCACATCCGTGCAAGGGAAACTGTGTCCTTGAAGTATTTGTCTGGACCTTCACCTAGGACCTGCTTGCCTTTGGTGACCCTACCAGGGGCATAATGCCCCCGACAACATAGCTCCCAGAATCATTAGGACACGCAAACCCCTCACCACGATAAGGTGGCGATTCAAGAAGGGGTGAGCTAATTCAGTTTAGACTAATTACTCAAACTTTGAAGAACCATACCTGTGATTGAAAGGAAAGTCCATGTGCCATTTTTGAACTCATCAGCGGCTCGGTCCAGCAAGAGTATTCGACACTCAAACCAGCCTTCATCTTCCAGTGTCAAGTCATCAACCACTAGAGATGCTCCTTTTGCCAGAGACACACGACCTGAGGTGAGAGCGCAAGAGTGAGCCCAAGAAATGAAAAGCAAATGTGAAAAGTTATGAAACATGTACTTCAGAATTTTTTATTTGTCAGATATACACACGAACATTCAATATATTCTTTGAAAAAACTTTCAACACATGATCCATACACATGGCAATGTAATCATGTTCACAGTGTCACAGCAAGATGGTTTGGAGATCCAACCCTTATAAAAGGAATTTGCATGGGTTTCCTCCAAGTGCGCCGCTTCCTCCCATTAACAAAGACGTGCACATTACATGAACTAGCAATTTTAAATTAGTATATACTGAGTATATTTTCTCCACTGTTCTCTTCAGGGAGTGAAGGTATCTTTCTGATGGTTCGGGTCGACCTGGTCGTGGATCTGTGGTGGTCTTTCGTTCACTGTTGAACTTTTTACTGTTGACAGAGGGATATTCACATTGTGGAGTTTTTGTTGCAGGCTGATGCCACCCTCTGCCTGACCCACATTTCCACCTCTCTGAAAATCTGACAATTTAAAGTTGTGCTAAAGTTATGCAAGCATGCCTCGCACTCCAGGAGTTCAAGAATTGTCAGATTTTTTAAAAAGAGGTCGAATGGTGGGTCAGAATTATGTGAATTATACTTGAATCAAAATGACAGACACTCACACTTTGTCTTCGGAACTCGAGCAGGTAGTGTCATTACTATCACACTTTAAAATGGAAATTAATTTTAATTAGTTTTTCTTCTATTTATTTGTAGTATGTACTAAAACCTAATTATTGTGCAAACACACCTAATGCGTTTTCTCATGTGTCCGTAGGGTATGTACTATCTTTGGATGAGTACGCTTAACATTCGGTAACACCTATTAACTCAGCTCCAAGCTTAAAGCTCACCTGACCAGTATCTGTAATGGTTAAAATATGTAAATATAAACTATAAATAACTTGTTTTCAGAGCTTAAAATGACTGAAGCTCCGACCCTCTGACCACATCCCAGCTCATCCGCAAGACTTCACAGAACCAAGTGCATTAAAGTCAGTAGGCTTTTGCTTATGTGTGTGTTTATATGTAAGCATCATATCATGTATATTATTCGTTCATTAATTTTAAAGTCGGTTAATCCTAATTAGGGTCACGGGGAGGCTCTGGGTGAAGGCGGGGTACACCCTGAACAGCTCACCAGGTCATTGCAGGGACAACACTCACACTCACAGCTAGGGGCAATTTGGGAGGAAACCAGAGTCCCTGGAGGAAACCCAAGCAAGCACAGAGAGAACATGCACACTCCACAGAGAAACACCTGAGCCAAGGCCTTGATGCTGTGAGCCAGACATGCTAATCATTGCACCAACGTGCCTCATGTATGTTCTAAATATTGTAAATGATGTATTTGAAGAAACACATGTTGCTTGATGATATTTTTTATATAATATAATTAAGGGGTATGAGTTTGCATGGGTACGAATTTGCAGGCATAAGAAATGTCCGGACACCATTCAGCAACATCCACCAAGCCTTCAGTGCATACCTGTTAACTCTCCAATGGTCTGAATGTAAGTGTCAGAGATTGAACCTTTTTGCTTTCCCTGCAACCCTGAAGGTTAAGCAGTGTAGACAATGGATGGATAAATGCACAGACGGGATATGACCAATTTAAGGAAATGCTTTTTTAGTTGTTAAGCGAGTAATCGTATACCACAACTCCAATTCCAAAAACACTGGGACTCCCTGTAAAACGCAGATAAAAACACAATGCAATGATATGTAATTCTCATAAACACTTATTTTTTGCAGTGATCTCTATGTCCAAATCATGCCCTTTTTTTTTAATGCGACCTGAGGGCATAAAGATCACAAGCATCCAGTATTGCAGTGTTTTTCAACCTTTTTTGAGCTACGGCACATTTTTTACATTTAACAAATCTTGCGGCACACCCCAAACCAAAAATGTTACAAAACGACACTCTGTAGTTTAATAAAGTTTATATAATCACAATATAGATTAAACTCAGTCAGTGTGAAACCTGGGCCTGTTTAGATGAACACACACAAAGCTCTTCCTCAACGAGCATCTCGTGTACAGTGGCTTTGCAGGCAGGTGGTATTAACTTCTCTGCCACAGTGTGGGACTGTTTAGGTTTAGCTTTAAGTTCAGCAACTATGTAGCTCTAAAGGCGCTCTCTCATTTTCCTTTGTGGTTTTTCTCATAAAAGTTGCCCGTTTCATGCAGGAGAACAAAATAGTCCATTGGCTTGTTTTAAAGTGATGGGTATTTCGTTTGGAAAGGGGTTTAAGCTTGCTCGGCACCGTGGCACTGTTGGACTTCTTGCCACACAACAAGCACTACAGAGTGGGTGTTGTCACATCCCCGGTGAAAGTAAAGCCAAACAAAAGATAGATTTCACTGTATCGCCTCGAGCTCACTGTCTGTACTTTCTTTTGAACTCCACTCATATTAGGGACCTCATCTGGGTCAGAATTTTGTCCAGGGCCCAGTTCAGAGTTTGCACATTTTTTCTTTTTAAAAACCTGCATGCATCACTACGGAGCCCCTAAAGGGACATGGGGGGAAAAAATTACATGAAAAGTTTCTAGTGCACACAAGAAACCTCAGGTAACTGGTGCGATCTTTTTTTTCCCCCATGTGACTTTAGTGGCTCCATACATCACTAATTCTCTTATCTCTAAGAATAATTAAGGCAATTACAGTTGTGTTCAAAATTATTCAACCCCCACTGAAATTGAATGTTTTGGCCAGTTTAACATTGATTTTGATCATTCAGTCA
>JAOUQZ010000030.1:934135-954324 GCA_028564935.1 Neosilurus hyrtlii
ACAAAAACACACACACACACACACACACACACACACACACACACACACACACACACACACACACACACACACACACAGTTTAACTGCTGCTCTTATTCATCATTCTTTTAATTAACAATTTATTGATACTGAGGGCCACATGAAGTAAAAGATACAAGTAACTACGTTTAAAAGTTTGGGGTCACCAAAAATGTGACATTTTAAAAAAATGCCTTCATGAAAAAATCCTCCACTTGCTGCTATTCAAGATCTTGCAGATCTTTGTCATTCAAGCTGTCACCTCTTTATAAAAATTCATCCCATGCTTCCTGAAGCACCTCCCACAAGCTGGACTGGCATGACTGCAACTTCTTCAGTACCATACGGAGAAAGTCCGGTTTAGATCCAGTGTCTGTGTTGACACACCATATCAACTGACTGCTTCTCCTCTAAATATTTCTTGCATAGTTTGAGTGTTTTGGGTCATTGTTCTGCTGTGGGAGAAAACCAGGGCCAATCAAGCACCGATCACAGGGTACGGCATGACATTGCAAAATGGAGTTATAGACTTCCTTTTTCAAGGTCCTTTTTACTCTGTACAAATTTCCCATTATACCAAAACCAAAGCACCCCCACACCATCACATTCCCCCACCATGCTTGTTAGATGGCACCAAGCACTACTTCAGAATCTTTTAATTTCTGCGCTTTACAAATCTTCTTCTTTGTGACCCTTAGATTCATCTGTCTATAGCACATTTTTCCAATTTTTTTAATCTTTTCCTTTTACGACCAGCCTCAGACATGACCTTTTTTGCAGGTAATATTTATTGAAGCTGCCAGTTGAGGACCTGTCAGGCATCTCTTTCTCAAACTAAAGACTCATCTGTACTTGCCCTCTTGCTTGGTTCTCTTTCTGTCCTGGTTAGATCCAGTTTGCGCTGTTCTGAGAAGGGAGTACTACACACTATTGGATGAGATCTTCAGTTTCTTGACAGTTTCCTCATATGGAACAGCCTTCATTCCTCAGAACAGATGTAGACTGATGAATTTTAGAAGTTCTCCAGATATTTAACTCACCTAAAGAAGGTTACTAAACGGTTTTCATCTGTGCTTATATCATTACAAAAGGGTTAATGATTATTAATTAGACATTTATCATGATTGATTGGGTTAGTGTACACAACGTATGATTGGAATACAAGGAGGACATGGGACTCTGTACACACATGGAGATTTTCCATTAAAAATCCAGCCGTTTCCACAAGTAATGGTCATGAACAAAAATTGATAGCATCTTGACTGTCATTCTGGTCAATTTAGTCTTTTTAAATAGAAAAAAAATGTGCTAAAAAAAGGAAATTCCCAAGTGACCCCAAACTTTTGAACAGTAATGTGTGTGTGTGTGTGTGTGTGTATATATATATATATTGGGGGTAGGGGTTGAATACTAATGCATACCACACGTTTGAGATTTTTATTTGTAAAATATTTTGAAAACAATGAATCATTTTCCTTCCACTTCACAATTATGAACCATTGGTGTTGGTCCATCACATAAAATCCCAATAAAATACATTCGTGTTTGTAGTTGTAATGTGACAAAATGTAGAGGTTCAAGGGGTATGAATACTTGTGGAAGCCACTATAAAAGACTTTTGTGCATCAATATTCTAGAATATAATCTGAATATTTAGTAACTGAAATGCATACAAAATACACTTTTGTGATGTTTAATCAAATGTCATGGCCTAGCTGAACAACACAGTCACTGCTGAGAAGTCAATAAAAACAGGCAGTTGTTTTTAGGAAGCTCATATTTGCACATACTGATCATAGTGGTGCCCCCAGCAAGAGCAGCACGGGTGCCCTGGTAGAAGTCATCAGCAGCTGTCATGCCCCGGTCAGGCATCTGGAAGCGGGTGTGCACATCAATGCCACCAGGGATCAGCATCCTGCCATGGGCATCAATGGTCTTCACCCCACCTGGAACAATGAGGTTCTCCCCAATTTGCCTGAAGAGGTATGGAAAAAAAAAAAAGAAAGAGTGTGTAGGAAAGAAAGGAAGACCAGAAAAAAGAAAAAAAAAACCTTCATTTATTAGTCTGAAAGCCTTTTTGTTTTAGTCTTTGCCTAAAGGTTCCCATTCAGTCCCCAGGTATATTAAATAAAGAAATACAGAGGTGTCTCTTGGAAATAAAATGGAGTCAGACCCACCACGCCTTTCTGAAACCAGTTGTTTCCTCCTGTACGCAGATGTCAATGACCACTGCACCGGGTGCCATAGTTTTAGTAAACATCATTTTTTTGTTACCAGCAGCAGAGGTGGTACCATTTTTACTTTCAAATTTTCAGGGTAGCAATTTGGGACCAAACGCTTCTTTCCCCATCAGGGGCTTCTGGTTTCTATCCCTTCTTCAATTTGTTAACACTTGATCTCTGACTTTTCCACTTTCTACAAATCAAAGTTACAACACATGTGGAAGATCGTTCCTCCAGTCACGCCGTTTCTTTATTGTTATTGTAAACAGATACAGAACCAAAACAGGATGTAGAACAGGTGAATAAGAGATACTAAGCCCGTGAACTGGGGTGGAAACCTTTATATTTGTCCACAATGAACTGATAATGAAAGATAAAACATGTCAGATATTCGCTAATGAATGGGAAACTTTAAGATGAACATGATGGAGAAACAGATTACATACTTAATAACGCCATCTTCCATATAGATATCAGAAAGGAAGGACTGGTCATCATTCACAATCTTCGCCCCTTTGATGAGGAGACGATCACTCTGCAAGAAGAGAAAGAAGCTCATGAAACATATCAGCTCATAGCTGCAGTGATTCATAACCGTGATCCCAAAACCACCAACATTATGCAACACACACACACACACACACACACACAAACACACACACACACACACACACACACAATAATTTGGGACAGAAAGTACGACTAAACTGAATGAAGAAACAGTTCAAGGTTCTTGAATAAAAAACCCTATTTTGAAATATTTGTTTAGAATCTGTGCATGTGTATTGTTTTCTTCAATTACATCCAGGTGTGAAAATACAACTGACCACTTCATACTTGATTTACGCTTCAGCAACTGAAAAAGTAACCATTACTGTGATCACAGAAATAGGCCCGTCAGGACTCTTGCTGGGTAACTGACAGGCCATAACACACACACACACACACACACACACACACGCACACGCACACGCACACGCGCACACGCGCACACGCGCACACGCACACACGCACACACGCACACACACGCACTGCATTTGCGCATGACTAAAAGAGCACATCTGATTTAATAAAACTGGTAGCCCCCTTCCACCTCCGGACTCATCAGTTCCTGACAGAGGCTGCACCGCTTTGGTTTTATACAGACTAAAACCTGAGTTCAATTTCTGTGTGAAGTTTGCATGTTCTCCCCGTGCTTGCGTGGGTTTCCACTGATTTTCCTCCCACAGTCCAAAAACATGCGCGGCAGGCTAACTGGCTGTTCCAAATCACCCCTAGGTGAGGGAGTGAATGTGAATGGTTGTGTGTTGGCCCTGCAATGGTCCGGTCGAGTTGTTCAAGGTGTACCCTGCCTTCGCCCAGAGTTGGCCAAAATGGATGCCAGCCCCCCCGGCAACCCTAATTAGGATAAAGTGGCTTATAAAACGAATGAATGAATGAATGAGTGAATAATTAAAACCTAAACAATAAAGTTAAAACTAGGTGGATCCAATAAGTGGATGAGGCTAGGTGCTAAGCGTTTGGGCTACCATTTCTCATATTATAGAAGGGAAAGTAAAATGATTTTCAAAAATCTCAAACAAAAGGAAAGATAAAAAGAAAAGCTTTTATATCATTCAAAAATACTAGGGAGCAGCACGGTGGCATAAGGGTTAGCATGTTACCCCACAACAAGAAGGTCCTGGGTTCGAGTCCTGGGATCAGGCGTTTCTGTGTCGCGTTTGCATGTTTTCCCCATGCTTGCATGGGTTTCCTCCCACAGACCAAGGATATGCACTGGCTGTTCCAAATTGTCTATAGGTGTGAAGGTGAGTGTGAATGGATGTCTGAGTTAGCAATGAAATGGACTGAGCTGGAGGAGTCGATGTTTTGACTTTCTTTCTTTTGTCAAACATCAAAACAAACAAACAAACAAACAAACAAAAAAAGCACCTTTTTAAAAGTCTCCATTAAAGCATTAAAACCCTCCATAAAAAAAAACATCTGCACACAAAAAAGTCGGTAAGTGTGTGTGTGTGTGTGTGTGTGTGTGTGTGTGTGTGTGTGTGTGTGTGTGTGTGTGTGTGTGAGTGAGTTGAGAGAGAGAGATGGTGTATAAGTGAGGACAGTGCTCTATTTTAAGGCCCCATGAAAAGAAAAAATACTTTTTTTAAATACAAATTTGAATTTTTGATCGAGTTTTAATCCTGGTTTCTGATAATAATGGTTTATTTTCTTCTTTTTTATGCAAAATATACATAAAAAATTATAGGCATATTTCCAAATCAAATCATAGTCCTTCCTCCTCCGAGGAATCATTCTCTTCTCAGACATGTGATGACTCAGGAAGCCCTCAGGGACGTTTACTTATTTTAAGTCCATTTAAATATTTTATGGAATTTTTATGTCCCTCCCCGACTCACCCAGCTGTATTTTCACGTCAGACAGCAGACATGAGTACAGTGTTGATGATGATTCTTGAGTGTGTGGGGAGAATTTGACCTGAATGTTTTAAGTAGTGAATCAACCTGTTTTCTGAAGCGTTCCATACAACCAGAAATCCACATGCTTCTCACTATAAACCACGAGCCATCTCGCCTGTCTGGTATTAAGACCTGTGCTGCCTAGTCTGCTATCACGCCTCTTCTTAGCCGCTTTCCGTTATACGTGTTGCTAGACCTGCCGCACATTTGTGTTTCTGTGCTTGGGATTAAAACTGGATCATGGTTGTCCTCATGATTTTCCATGTTAAGCCGCTAGCTACCTTCTGTTCCGCCAAGCGGAGTAATGCCACGGTAATGCACGCGGGGGTGGAGTAATGCATGATCAACAGGGGAAGTGGGTAACATAACATGTTCAACAGGGGGTAGCCAATGCATATTCAAAAGGGAAGGGTTGAAACAACGCACGTTCAACAGGGTAATGTAACATGCCCACACACAAAACAGACACACACACACACACACACACACACACACACACACACACACACACACACACACACGCACACAAAGGCAAATAATTGTAGTTAATAGAAAGTAATTAAAATAATGTATATTAACATTGCTATTTATCCATTTCATTTTATTTACCATAAATTGTATTTTTTCAATTAGCTGCAGTTATTTTAACTCATCGTTCATAATTCAGACATTATTTAATTAATTTTCAGAGTAATATAACGCATGTTCAACAGGGGGAGGGGTAATTCATCACATGATCAACAGGGGGGAGGGGTAATACATCGCATGTTCAACAGAGGGAAGGGTAATATATCGCATGTTCAACAGGGGGAGGGGTAATATAACACATGTTCAACAGGGGCAGGGGTAATATAACGCATGTTCAACACAGAGTATCGTTACGCATGTTCAAGAAATATTATGTATGTTCAACAGGGGTTGCGTAACGCATGTTCAACTGGGGTAGTGTAACTCATGTTCAACGAGGGGGGGGGTAATATAACATACGTTCTACAGGGGGTGGTGTAACGCATGCTCAATAGGGGGAGGGGTAACATGCTTAAATGGAATGGGTAATATAAGGCATGTTCAACAGGGGTATCGTGATGCATGTTCAACAGGGAACAGGGAAACATAATGCATGTTCAACAGGTTAAGGGGTAACACACCATGTTCAACAGGGGGTAGTGTAACTGATGATCAACAGGAGGAGAGGGTAACATAACGCAAGTTCAACAGGGGGTAGCTTAACTCATGCTCAACACAGTGTAGCATAACACATGTTTAACACGGGGTAGCGTAACTCATGTTAAACAGTGGGAGGGGGGTAACAAATCTTCAACAGAGGGTAGAGTAACACATGTTCAACACGGTGTAGCTTAATGCATGTTCAACATGGGGAAGCGTAACGCATGTTCACCAGGGAGTAGCAATTGTTCAAAAGGGGGTAATGTAATCTATGTTCAAGACGGAGTAGCGTAACTCATGTTTAACAGGGGAAGGGGAATCATAACGCATCTTCAACAGGTGGTAGCATAACTCATGTCCAACACAGGGTAGCGTAACACGTTCAACACAGGGTAGTGTAACGCATGTTCAAGACAGACTAGTGCAACTCATGTTCAACATTAGAGGAGGTATCATAACGCATCTTTAACAGGTGGTAGCGTAACATATGTTCATAACAGAGTAGTGTAACATGTTCAACAGTGAGTAGCATTATACATGTCCAAAGGGGGGTGATGTGACATATGTTCAAAGGTCGAGGGGTAACATAATACATGTTCAACAAGGGTTAGCATAACTCATGTTCAACACAGGGTAGTGTAACGCATGTTCAACAGGGGGTAGCGTAACGAATGTTCAACAGGGGGTAGCGTAACGAATGTTCAACAGGGGGTAGCGTAATGAGTGTTAACAGGGGGTAGTGTAATGTATGTTCAAGACGGAGTAGTGTAACGCATGTTCAACAGGGGAAGGGGTATCATAACGCATCTTCAACAGGTGGTAGTGTAACTCATGTTTAACACAGGGTAGCGTAATATATGTTTAACATGGGGAGGGATAACAATGCATGTTCAACAGGGGGCAGGGCTAACATAACATGTTAAACAGGGAGTAGTGTAACGCATGTTCAACGAAGGGGGGGGGTAACAACACGTTCTACAAGGGGTGGCATAACGCATATTCAACACAGGGAGAAGTGCTGCGGGTACAAGAAAAAGGAAGCAGAAATGACGTTCTCCGTGCGTCGGCCAAATGCCTTCAAGGCATGAGAAGCCTTGTTAATATTCTTCAATGTTCCATTCATGTTCAGGACAATTAATTTTCAGAAGAAGGTTAAAGGTTAAAGATCTGTTACAGACATTAGAATCTGAATAGAGCAGATATAGAAGACTGAAGAAACCTCATATAGTCGCTGACCAGAGAAATCTAATTATTATTATTAGGATTATTATTATTTTATGTATTATTATTTTATTTATTTATTACTGGTTCATTTATTTATTTTCTTAATAATTCTTACTTTGTTCATTTATTTTGTGCTAAAAAATAAAAATAAAGAGAAGACATTTGAGAAGACATTTAAAATTGAATATTTAAAAACAAAGCTTTTCTTGTGGAAAACCTGATGCGGCCCAACCTCACCCAGACTCTGCCTCCAGCGGCCCCCGGATAAATTGAGTTTGAGACCCCTGGTGTAGCGGAATGCATGTTCAACAAGGGAGGGGGTAACAATGCATGTTCAACAAGGGGGTAGCGAAACATGTTTAACATGGGGAGGGGTAACACAAAACACATTCAAAGAGAGGTAGTGTAACTCATGTTCAACAGGAGGAGTAATAACCCATGTTCAACAGAGGGTAGCGGCGTAAAGCAGGTCTCACACACGCACAAAACACACACACACAAATTGTAGTTAAAAAAAAGTAATTAAAATAATAAATATTATCAATTCTATTTTTTTTTTTTTTTACCATAAATTGTATTCTTTTAATTAGCTGCAGTTATTTTACTCACCATTGGTGGCGTAACGCATATTCAACATAGCGGAATGTATGTTCAACACAGAGAGGGGTAACATAACGCATGTACAACAGGGGCTAGCGTAACACGTTTAACACAGGGTAGCGTAACGCATGTTCAACACAGGGTAGCGTAACGCATGTTCAACGGGAGGGGAGGGGTAACACAACGAATGTTCAACAGGGGGTGGTGTAACATGTTCAACACAGGGAGGGGTAACATAACGCATGTTCAACAGGGGATAGCGTAACACGTTTAACACAGGGTAGCGTAACGCATGTTCAACACAGGGTAGCGTAACGCATGTTCAACACAGGGTAGCGTAACGCATGTTCAACGGGGGGTAACATGAATAGGGGGTAGCGGAATGCATGCTCAACAGTTGGTTGCAGAATGCATGTTCAACTAGAGTGGGTAACATAATACATGTTCAACGGGGGTGGCGTAACGCATTTTCAACAGGGGGAGGGTGCAACATAATGCATGTTCGACATGTGGTGGCGTAACCCTTGATCAACACGGGGAGGCGTAACCCTTGTTCAACACGGGGGTACATAACGTATGTTTAACAGGGGAAGTGGGTAACAAAATGCATGTTCAACAGAGGTAGCGTAACGCAAGTTTAGAGCGGGAGGGGTAACATAATACATGTTGAACAGGGGGTAGTGTGACGCATGTTCAACAGGGTAGGGGGTGGCGTAAAGCATGTCACACACACACACGCCCAAAACACACACATAATTGTAGTTAATGAAAAGTAATTCATATTATCAATTCTAGTTATCTATTTTATTGTATTTACCACAAATTGCATTTTCAGTTATTTTCATAATTAATTCAGAATTTTTAAAAAAATCCATTTTAATAAAGTTATATTCCAGCAAAATATAATAACTGGCTATTAAAAAACTATTTATAGATGTTTATAAAAACACGTCCATAACATTCATGTTCAATCTTTTTTTTTTCATGTTCAAGCAATTTTTATGTAGGACATTTCATAATCATGACACTGTTGTTGGGGACACCTTAGGGTTCCTATACGATAAACCAATATCAACTGATTTACTGTCAATCAGTTGATACTGCGCATGTTTACATTTGTTCTTAAACAGCGGTATACCAGAAGAACCTCTGACCCCTTACCCGGTCACACGAAACCAATCACCATGCAAAACCAGATGTTGATATTGTACCAGAATCAGGGATACACCAGGAACAGGGTAAAACACTGGATGTTTCTCAATACCAAGTTCGTCATGATCGTACTCTTGTACTTGGGATGACGCGAATGAGCTCTGCTCTGATTGGGGGGTCTGCAGCAAGCACTGCCTACATCGTTTCTGAGCAGGAGCTGATATGATGTATTCTGAAATGCAACTAAATTAATTCGCTTCTGAGTCATGCCTTGTTTATGAAAGAAAATTTACAAAAGAGATTTACAAAGAAGCATCTTATACAGTAGATAAATACGACAACATAGAATCTTCAAGTTGTTGATGTATGTAGAAGTAGAATTTGACCCATTCATGGAATTTATTAACAGATTCGTGTTGAAGCTATCAAAGAATTTAGATTAAAATAATTTTCTGTGCAATGGGAAACTATATATACACCAGGATTCATATATTCAAACACATGAAAAACTGAAAGAAATTAGTTTTAAAACCATACATACTCCTCCATGTTAACGTGGGTATTGATGACATTGTCATGCCGAGAGTCTGTTTTTAAATAACTGCCAATAAACCAATAAAATTATTTTAATTAATTTAAATGATAAACTGAATCACTCCATAAAGTCTTCTCCAGCACATCCCAAAAACTTTCAATAGGGTCAAGGTCAGGACACTGGGGTGCCAATACATATGTTAAAATGATTCTTCATGCTCCCTGAACCACTCACTCATTATTCAAGTCCCCATTTTATATCCGCGTCATCAGGGAATAAAGTCCATTGATGTGATAACCTGCTCATTCACTACATTCAGATCATCAGCTGACTTCAATTTATTGCTGCATTAATGTTGCTGAGCCTCGACCGGACCAACTGGAGCAACAATGCTGAGGAGATCACATGTAATATAATGTGTGTAATATTAAAGAGTTTAGATTTTTTTGGCTGAGCAGTTATACAGCCAAGATCAAAACTATGAGACCTTCGCCAGGCACAAATTGACAATTACATTGGGTAAAATAAAAAAAATCTACCTAGTAGTGCAGGTTTTCATTGTAAGTTGACATGGTTATAATTAAAAAAATAATATAAATATAATTAAATTTCTCCCCCTAGTGAGTGTCTGATGAACATTCATTCAGACATTATTTTCACTAATTTCCATAGTCATTTAACTTTTATTTAAAATTCATAGTCAAAAAACAGGTTCATGAAACAGTGTGACTTAAAAGAAACAGACATTAATAATGCATGCAAGCTTTTATTAAGATTGGGTTTAATTTCCTTTAAGTATTTATGTTCATAACTGCTGATCTGAAATAAGGTTTTCTTTCTTTTTAACATAAAAACCCAACGGATTACACTAACAAATTCCTGTAGCTAGCAACAGTTTTCTATTTTTGTTTTACACTGTAGTAAGGTATGTCAGTACTGCAGGCGCTGAGTAAAAGTAGTATAAATATATAAAGGGTGGGGTGGGGTGGTGGGTTCATGGGATCGAATCGTGACGAGCCTGAGGGAAGTGGATGGATTAGTAATGAGCGTGACAATTTTTGACAGTCAAAAATTTTGCGGCAATTATTACGATGTACGATGTACACAATTTGACGCCAACCATGATAGAATGTGTGCGCAGTACATCTTAACAGACCCTAACAGACCTTGATGCGCGTCGTATTGGATCTTGACGAACTTGGCAACATGATTCTATCAAGTTTCATCTCTTGGATGCACCCTGCCTCCTTTTTATACCCAAATCGTGCTCCAGTCGCAGACATAAATCGTGGAGCTCCGTGGACATCGTACCCCAGCGTAAACCCCGGGTTAGATTTTTGCATTTGAAAGAAACAACAATTTAAATAAATTAAACACAAATAAGTAAGTAGTATCAGATGTCTTGTTCCTAGTTCACTTGGAAACGTACAGTTGCAATAGTGCATGCCTCATTGCTTTATGTATTATTATGAGTGTTATAAATATTCATCCATCAGTCTGCAGCTCTAAAAATAAAAGTTCAAATAATAATTACAGTGAGAATGTGATAAAATTGATGCGGCTTGTTAAAGGAATTTATTTATTTATTTTTTGATATAGCATTTGTGTGTTCCTTATTGTCTTCTGGGGCCTGTAAAAAGGATTTTTATGGTAGACATTGGTGATAAGTGGAGGCCAAAGATAACTTTCCTCATCTTAAATTCAGTTTATTGTAGCTCACTATACCATGGCTGGCCTACTTTACATTTCAGCTTTCATGGGCAAGTATCCTCAGGGATCGTGGGGTTGCTAATGGCAACCTACAGCAAGTCCACCCAGTCGAGCTTGCACTCTTCTGTGTCCTACTAAACAGAAATCTGTGCTAAAACTCTGAATCAATGCTATTTAACATTTACCAACAGGTTAACATCAATGAAACAAACTGTTCCCACGGATGTCAAGTTCAATTCATCCACCTGTTAGTTTTATTAAATAATATCAGATTGAATAAATGAAAAGTCTTTGCAGACGACATTTTCCTGTCCTGTATGGAGTATACCTTTCTTACAGTGCTGAGGTTTATCTAACAGCACACATCAAGAAAAAAAATAAAAGACCTTTAACGATTATTCATATCAACTTATATATTTATATAATTAACTCAAATTAAATAACCTGGTTTAATTTGCGTGCAGTTTTCTGACAGCAATCAATAAATTATTCTTAATTAAATTTTTTTTCTGACATTCTAATTTTGTTTGAGGGTTTCATTAACATAATGAGATGATATTAACCACTGAAACAGCAAGGCGAGCACTTATTACTACAGTTTACAAGTAGCTCTTGATGAGGAGCTTAACTGCAGTTCAGTGCATAATTCTTTCTGTACTATCTGTACTTGGTTACCCGGTTGGCCTTTTTGCTTTGTATTATAACTGTAGTTTAGTAGACACCAATATAATTAACAAAGTAGAAAGAGTTACAAGTATGGGCACTGTAAAAATTGGACGAACCAATAAATCTGTCTGTCTGAAAGTCACACTGACCCTTCCTGCTAACCAAGGGCAGTGTTAATGTTTCATTTTGACAAGTGAGGTAGCTGAGGCCAGAGAGAGAGAGAGAGGGGGGGGGGGATTATTCAAAAAGAGTGAAGGAGACACCAATGCATGGAGGAGATTAACAAACAGGCACACAGATTCACCAACTGGAATTACATTAAAGAGGAGAAGTGATGCTTTTTCCACTTTATTGACTCAAAAATCTTTTACAGTGTTTTTTCCTCTCCGCTAATTTTAACTGTATCCAATTCCCACCAATCAGGTGTTTCCTGCCTCTCACATATGACCACCACCAAGTTTGACATGCGATGAATATCACACTTGGAGGGAAAGCCATACCTGTTCCTTTGTATGAATGAGCTCGCCGACTAGCAGCAACACTAAATTATTTTTTTTCAAAATGCTATATATCTGCATTTTTGTGAAATCGCATTAAGTACAACTAAGAACACAAACATGCATGAAAAACACTTTTTACACATGAAAAACTACTCTAAGACAAGAACACTATAAAAAAAAAAAAAAAAGAATAAAAACAGGATGAAAAATCCAGTTAGTTACACAGAGTTGTACAGCGTACCAGGAATCCTCATCACTATCTGCAATATCTGCATCATTTACAACTTCCAAGGAATTAATTTAATCCATCAATAAAATTATTACTATTAGCAATTAAATAATCGAAATGAACTACTCCACAAATATATGTGACCCGCTCCAGCATAATAGGGATTAAGTAGGAATTTTGCCATACTGTGATATTGATATATTTGGATAGAGTTTCAGAATGAGGTATAAAACATGATATAGATGAAAATTGACTGAGTTACATCACTTTGTATGTCGCTAATCAGGAAAAGCTACTTTAGAGAAAATAGTAATTACAGTTACAGAACCACTTTCTGAACGTCCGCATCTGAAACTCCCCAACATTCAAACACTAGATGAATCCGGCTCTCCACCAATCAGCACCATCGTACTAGTGTCTTCCTGGCAGCAGATGAGTTGTATTTACACCGAGTCGTGTGTGTTTTGATTCTTCTCATTGGTTTAGTGTTATATGATTGTGAGAATCCTTCTGGGATTCTGTAGGTAGGAGATGATTCTGGTAGTGAATTTGGATAATAAGGAAATACCCTGAGCAACCATAAAAGAGGATTGAAAATCTGTAAAATAAGTGGATTTTTCTGTTGTTTTACACCAACGTGGACACGGAACCCTTTCTTACACAAGTATTTTAACATGGATAGATTGTATTTATGGATATTAGAACTTGGTCATGTTGAAGATTATGCTTTGAAGGATGTATTTTTGACGATATCGCATTTCCGGTCAGGTACGCCTTTTTTCAACTTACTGCTAGGCTGAAAAAAAGATATCGCAGTTTGCTAAATAAAAAAAAGAAAAAAAGAAAAAAAAAAAGAAAGAAAAAAACCTGGCATGGCATTTGTCGCGAGATGACAAGAAAGGTCCGATTGGCATGCTTGATAATAGGGGATAATCACATGACGCATTTGATGACAACTGAATGCAGCAGTTTGATTCAGCCTCTGAACGGGAAGCTACAGTATCACCAACTCGTTTTTTGTGAAAATGGCACTTATCGCCTTCTGAAAAAGAGTTCTTCCTACACACACACAAACACAAACACATATACATACATATATATATATATATATATACAAATACACACACACACTATATATGTAGGTGTGTATGTATACGATGTAAATATGGTCTTAAGTACATGCAAAGATAAATTTTGCCCTTCTCTCTATTGTGAGTAGAACTCTGCAACCAATCTTTCTGAAACTGTCAATAAATAGCCACAACAATGTCCAAGTTAAATACCATTTAGCTTTGTATTGCTGCAACATCTGATCACAGCACGATTACATCAAAATGTTGTTGTCAGAGAGGCAAGCCGCAAGAATGTTACATGTCAACATATCCACAACTTCAAGGCTGTGAGATGGTACACAATAAAACAGGCAGTACCAGAGACTAACCATGTGCTCCCAGACCATATGTCACCACCCCACAACAGAATCAGCGCTCAATCAGGAAGCAGGTTTATGCAACTGATGCCCAAGTAGTAGACTGGTGCTGACACCTGCTCATCGGTGTACGCGTGTTGTGCATATTCGCTGGTGGAACAGGATCCTGTTTTCTGATGAATCACGTTTCAAGTTGAGTGTTGCTGATGGTACAGCGTGAGTCTGGCATAGGCATGGAAAGCATTATACAGATGGTAATGTTCTGGAGCGAAACCACTGGGGTGGACCAGATATCATGGTTTGGGCTGAAATCACCAGCAAACACAAAACTGAGATAATTTTTCACGGATGCAAACCTCAACGCTGGAGACACGGTGGTGTAGGGGTTAGCACATCCGCCACACAGAAAGAAGGTTGTGCTCGTGTGAGGTGTTTCTGGGCGGAGTTTGCATGTTCTTCCCATGCTTCTGTGGGTTTCCTCTGGGTACTCAGGTTTCCTCCCACAACTCAAAGACATAAACATTATGCTAATTAGCTGGTACAAATTGCCTGTGAGTGTGAATGTGTGTGTGTGTTACCCTGAGATGGACTGGCAAACTGTTCAGGGTGTACCCTGCCTTCATCCAGACTCTGCTAAGAGGCTCCAGCCTCCCTGCAACCCAAGTAGGATTAAGTGGTTTGACAAATGAATGGATGAGAAAACCTCAAATTTCTAAAATTTCTTTTCCCCAGGTGTGGTTCATTGTCACTCATTATCAGTTAACTGTCCTGCAGGAGACCCCACATCGCCAGGATCTGTCGGGAGTATCTGAGGACGAAACAATGTTTAGTGTCTTGAGTGGTGGGCATTCTTTCCAGATCTGAATCTGAGATTTGAGAGTCGTGTTGGAATTTCTGAGTGCACCGATTTCTATTTAAAGTAGAGATTCACTAAAGTGCACAGTATGCTGGAGCCATGCTGTTCCATCACACTCGCCAATGATGAATGAATCATAATCCCCAGCTGTACGGGAAGCTCATGAAAAGTGTTGCTCTGTTACTGCAATCAGAAGATTTAAGGCAAGGCACCGTGGTGAAAGCAAACAGTAGTGAAAAGCTGAAACTACAGAAAAACTCTATTATTTGACAGAGTGCAGACAGACCTCCAGACAAACGAGAAATCAGTGTTAAATGAAACGTTTACTTATTTACAGGAATTCTGTGTTTCTTTTGTTATTAGGACAGACAAAAAAATATTCGTGGTTCAGGTAACGCAACCAACTTTGAACTGGGTCGGTAGGTAGGAAAAAAAATGTATTTGCAACAGATTAAAGAAAATCTCACTTGGGTATATAAACCATGCTACGGGAAAATAGTGAATCTACCTACAAAGAAAAGACCTTTGATTGCAAACTGAGTGGTACAGAATCTACACTGAAAGCAAAATATGTGTAAAAATAGTTTATACTTTGAAATTTTTGTTGCGCAAATCTATGTGGTGTTTGTGAATGCTAATATTAGTTTGTTTTTTTTTTGGTTTTTTTTTTTTTTGGGGGGGGGGCTTGTTCTTTTATATAAACAATTTTTTTTAATTTTATTAGAAAAGGTTTAATTCCTGCAGTTTCCTTGGTGAAGAGAAGCACGGTGCAGGTCTGCTTCACTAATATGTAACAATACTAACACACGCAAGGGGTCGAAACTAGCCAGAACACTGCCATGTACAATACAGTGCTTTGGATCAAACTTGCATTGTGTCTGGTGAATTGTGGTGGTGTGTACGGTAAGTTATAACTATTTTAAAGAATTTACTACAAATTGGATTCTAGCTGAACGTTATTATCACAGAAGACAATTCGAGCTGACGCACGCTGCGCATGGGTATCCGGTTAAGAAAAATATTATTCATTCTTCCTGAATAAACTTTCCAAAAGTGTCAGATCTAGATCTCGGGGTCATGGAGACAAGGAAAATAATGGAAGGCTTTGTTGCCAAATAACACAATTTCCTACCACCAGGTGTCACTGAAATCTCGTCTAAAACACGAGAAAACTTGATCCAAGATGGCCGCACCAATGGAGGCAGTCAAATAAGCAAAAATACACAAAATTCTACTTTGCTTGCAAGATAGGGCAAATCTTTTTTTACTTGGACCGTTTTTGGGAGGGTCAGTCGGGCAACCGGAACCACAAACATTTTTTGTTCTAACTCATTGTTAAATTATTGTATTTTGTCAGATTCAAAAAACAACATGATGTTACTCATTTATTCATCCTATAAGCCGCTTAATCCTAATTTGCCAAAACCGCGGGGAGGCTGGTGCCTCTCTCAGCCGACACTGAGCGAGGGTGGGGTACACCCTGAATAGCTCACCAGGTCGTTGCAGGGCCAACACACACAACCATTTGCACACTAAAGGCAAGTTAGAACAGTCAATTATCCAAATCTCTGAATGTCTTTGAACTGTGGGAGAAAACCAGAGTACCCGGAGGAAACCCACACAAGCACAGGAAGAACATGTAAACTTCACACAGAAACACCCTCGACCTGGTGTGCATGTCTCTGGACTAATATCTCCAAACCCAGACCTTCTAGCGGTGCAGGAACAAGGCCAGCCAGTACACCATCATGCCACTTATAATAGACATGATTGGCCAGATAGCTGACCACATGAATGGACATGCACGCTGCTATAAGTTATTGTAAATGTTACCATGACAACATTTAATGACTGAACGCATTTAGTGCATTTAGCTTGATAGCAGCATTTCTTGAACCTTTTTAACATATTACTAAAATGGCATTAATGACTCGGTATATTTTGTGTTGCTTTTCCTTCGTTGTCAGTAAAAAAAAAATGCACACAAAATAAAAAGCAGGGGAACAGACTGAATTCCAGTCCACATGAGTGGAGCAGATTTCAGCGCAATACATCATGTCATGTAGTGAAGCCGCATTTACACACATTTACAACACGTGACTCGTTTGCCGTTGAACTACACAAAAAATCTTCAGCTCCTGTTGCCTTGGTAACTCACTTGCATGTTAAAAAATTTCAGAGTGAAACTGTGAGCAGCATCATGCAAGTTCCCAACAGCAGGTATGGGACAGCTTTAATTACCATCAGCCTCTATTATTTCAGTTTATTTTAGGTCATATTATCATCATAAACATATCATTATTATTATTATTATTATTATTATTATTATTGCACAGTAAGTATAGAGCAGACACTCTCGTGGATCATTAACTCCGAGGAGTTAAAATATAAACTCACAGGAAATAATATTTTTAAAAACATGGACCCAGGCGTCGCGCCTCTGGTTTTTATCCTTGTATCCTTTATCCTTGTATTTTTGCGTGCAGTCGTAAAGCACAGGATATTTATACACAGCAACAAACTGCTACAAATAAACAAATATATTTCAGAGCAGTGGGTGCCACTGGACATTCTCTCACTCCTCCCCATTTCTCTCGGTGCGTCATGTGTGGATGGTACATTGAAAAGCTATTAGAAGTGGACAGGCACCAAGCTCCTAGAGCAATGCCTTCACGCAACTGTTGGAGCAAAGATTTCCCCACCCCAAACAGCTGCACCCCAAGGTCATTCATGCACCCAGCGGGGAAAATATGATGACACGTCACACAAAGCATGTTCCATTGTGATGGGGTGTTTATGAGCTGTTCACTTCACACTTCAGGATTTCAACTCCGGCAACACATTTGGGATTTAAGATTTTAAATCGCTGAAACTCCAGTCTAGTCGGTAGCATTACGATCATGTCTGTAAACCCCCTCACATTATTTGGGCAGATAACTGGTTTTGATCAGCAGTGTATTGGGAACTCCCCAGTGATTGAAGGGGCATATCAGACTGACGGCCTGTGGTATGTTTGATAACAGTTTTAATAATAAAATCTATTTATTAGAAGACAAGCAGAGTGATATAACCAGTGAAATGTACCAGTGATGTTTTACTAAACATCAGAGCACCTGGAACTTTCTTCTTCCAATCAAATCAGTATGCAGGAGCTGGTTTTTGTATTAGGTTCAGTACAAAGAAACAAGAATAAAGCTTCACCATGTCATGCAGTACTACTGGTAATGCCAGACTCCGTCATTTACAGTATTACTAACAGGACACTAAATTCTAGGCTTGATCTCAACTTCAGTCCAGCCAAGTTTCTCCAATTTTTACCAAAAAGCTTCACTTCATCTCCTCCCTTATTTTCCACCACAAATGATCATTTTAAAATACAGACTTCAACTAATATACAGAGTGACCGAGAACTCGTATACTTAAAGGTAGCACCACAAAAAAATAAAAATAATCACAAGGGGCGGGGTCAGGGGAACGCGCCGCCACCCGACATCACCACGAAACGAGATCACCCGATCCAGAAACACTTCTCTCAGCTTCTCCAGCTGTGTGTCGTAGCTGCAGCTTAATGAAACCACACGTCCACTTCTTCAACATCAAGGGGTTCAAGTTGGGGTCGGGCCTCCACCAGACCTCAGCACCGCCTTTCCTGATTCACTAAGATTCATGTGTGCAAACAATAATCTCATTATCGTTAACCTTTTTTAAAAATTATTTTACCTTTGAAATGTATGTGTGTGTGTGTGTGTGTGTGTGTGTTGGGGTTGTTGGGGTCACCCTGTATCCGACTAACCGCAATCGCCTCGGGTTCATCAGATACAGATTGAATCCTCTGACCTATTTTCCCAGAGAGGATTTTCCTTCAGTTTTCTTTATTAACCAGCTATCAGCAGCAGCACAGCGGACGGTTTTCCACAGAAGCAGGTAGGGAAGCCATTATGGATGAGAACACATGAAATGCCTGGATCCGTGGAAGGCGGATAATTCAAGCACTTGCTTTTGCAGGATTTTTCCATGGAGGAGATTATATTTTATAACACTAGACAAGGACTGATAGTGTTCTTTAACACTGGGATATAAAGCCTATAAGAGCATGGGTGATGAAATTCTGCACATCAGAGGAGATGTTTAGATAGTCATGATGTCCACCCATGGGCTTTAGGTTGCATGTTACATAATAAAGAAACCTCCACTATAATAAAAAAGAGCGCCTATAATAAAGATCTCTGAATGCGGAATGAAGCGTGAAATAAAACTGGGCCAAAGTGAAACCAAGGAGACGGCAGTGTGTCGGTTCTGCACCCAGAGAAGAGCAGGGGGTTCTGATCCCGACCCCTTATTGTTTGGTGCAATAATAAATAATAAATAATAAACAGCGAGGTTTCTGCTGCGGTCGGGGGGAAGTACAGGCGGCTGTGGGGTCGAGGACTGAAAGGGGTTCGACTGATCCGGAATCTTTCGGTACTCACAGTGATCCGGGGGATGTTCTTCTTGCCCTGGTATCCGGACATGTCGGTGGAGATGGAGGACCGGGTTTTGTTGGCGGGTTGATGCTCAGGTCGACGCCCTGGATTTCCGGAGGATGAAGTGCGCACAGATTCACGGGTGCTCGGACCGGGAGCAGGGAAAAATCTCCTCCGATTCCAATCTCAGATAAGCTCCGACGTTCCGACGTTCCGACGTCGCGCGAACACACTTCAGGATGTCGGCGATATGGGGGGGATTTGCGCTGTGAGAGCCACTGCGCATGCGCGCCGCCCCGCCCTGTTGCCCCACTTAATGGAACAGAAATACCGAGACGCGCCTGAGTCCATAGCACTGATTTAATAACACCACCACACCGACACCATGGGGCATTTCCCCGAGGGTATTTACAGGTAAACTCTCTCCATACACACACATTCATTTACTGGAGACTCCGTCTAACTCTAACCTACATGTTCGTTCATTTTCTAAGCCGCTTAATCCGCAGGGAGGCCGGAGCCCATATCAGCCGACTCGGGACGAAGGCGGGGTACACCCTGTACAGCTCGCCAGGCCATTGCAAGGCAACACACACACAACCGTTCACACTCATACACCTAGGGGCAATTTGGAACAGTCAGTTAGTCTACTCAGCATTTTCGGACTGTGAGAGGAAACCGGAGTACCCAGAGGAAAAACGCTAAAGCCCGGGAATTGAACCCAGGGCCTTCTTGCTGCGAGGTGGATACACTGACCACTATAGTGCCGCCCTGAGCTTCCACTGAAACGACAATTAATGCAACCGATTAATGCAATGCCTAAATACAAATCTTTGTTTAAATAAATCTAGGGTGAATTGCCATAATATTGAACACCTTCATGTTCATGTTTCAGTAGGGTGTGTGTATACATATATATATATATACACACACACACACACACACACATATTATAT